>JAYRBT010000023.1:3936539-3980058 GCA_036023395.1 Myiotriccus ornatus | reverse complement strand
GCGCTGAGCCCCCGGCCCTGCCCGCGCCGAGGAGGACGACGAGGAGGAGGGAGGACCCGATGGCGAACAGCAGCGAGCTGGGGAGCAGCAGCAGCCCGCACCTGCCCAGCGCCGGCGGCCTGCTGAGCGCCTCCGGGCTGAAGCTCGCCACGCTGGGGCTGATCCTCTGCGTCAGCCTGGCCGGCAACGTGCTCTTCGCCTGGCTCATCCTCAAGGACCGGCACCTGCACCGCGCGCCCTACTACCTGCTGCTGGACCTCTGCCTGGCCGACGGGCTCCGCTCGCTCGCCTGCTTCCCCTTCGTCATGCTGTCGGTGCGCAGCGGGGCCGCCTGGCCCCACGGGCCCCTCAGCTGCAAGGTGCTGGCCTTCCTGGCCGTGCTCTTCTGCTTCCACGCCGCCTTCCTGCTCTTCTGCGTGGGGGTCACACGCTACATGGCCATCGCCCACCACCGCTTCTACGCCAAGCGCATGACGGGCTGGACCTGCCTGGCTGTGGTGTGCATGGTGTGGACCCTCTCCATGGCCATGGCCTTTCCCCCCGTCTTTGACGTGGGCACCTACAAGTTCATCCGGGAGGAGGAACAGTGCATCTTCGAGCACCGCTACGTCAAGGCCAACGACACGCTGGGCTTCATGCTCATGCTGGCGGCCGTCATCGCCGCCACCCACCTGGTCTACATCAAGCTGCTCTTCTTTATCCATGGCCACCGCAAGATGAAGCCGGCCCAGCTGGTCCCGGCCATCAGCCAGAACTGGACCTTCCACGGGCCGGGAGCGACCGGCCAAGCAGCTGCAAACTGGACGGCTGGCTTTGGCAGGGGGCCCACGCCGCCCACCCTTGTGGGCATCAGGCAGGCCACCCACAGCCAGATCAAGAGGCTGCTGGTGCTGGAGGAGTTTAAGATGGAGAAAAGGCTCTGCAAGATGTTCTACATGATCACCTTGCTCTTTCTGCTGCTCTGGTCCCCCTACATTGTGGCCTGCTACCTGCGGGTCTTCATTAAGGCCAGCTCCATCCCCCAGGTCTACCTGACCACCTCCGTCTGGATGACGTTTGCCCAGGCGGGGGTCAACCCGATCCTCTGCTTCATCTTCAACAAGGAGCTCAGGGTCTGTCTCCGAGCCCACTTCCCGTGCTGCCAAAGCATCCAGAGCACCCAGGGCACCATCCTTTGTGATCTCAAGAGCTTTGGGATGTAGGGGGGCTTTTCTCTTTCTGAAAAAGAAAGATGGATCTAATTTTCCATGTTTCTGCATATGATCTCAAGAGTGTGGGGGACATGCTAAACCACCACCCAGCACCCAAACCTTAGGCTGTAAGAAGCTATTTTATTTATTTTTCTATATTTTGCGTATGCTCTCTTCAGAACATAACCAGTTGCTGTCTATGGGAACAGGTACTTGAGCAAAACACCCCCAAACCTTAGGCAGTAAGAAGCTGTTTTTCTTTGTGATTGTGTGGTTTTTAAAAACAAAACAGGGCTCCAAGTTTCTGGTCTTGCTTCTAATGTTTCTAAACATGATTCCAACAGATACGGATTAAGGCCATGACATTTTTTTTGTTTCCCTATTCCTGTCTGTTTTGATAAAGGCTTAACAATTTTACTCATGTAATATTTGATAAGGGCCAAGACAATTTTATACTAAAATTATTTTTGATGACCTCAAGAGGTGTTGTTTTATTATTATTTGATTTTCAGTGAAGAACAAGAAGAGGACGTTCCTGTGTGGTCAGAAGTCAGTTTTGGTGGGAGCTGTTGGGTTCATTCATTCTCAAATGGTTTGAATATTTGAAACAGTTAGTTATAACTTTTGCTTGACATGCAAACAGTGTAGAACAAATTTCAATTTTTCTTGTTGCACTATTCATTTGGTAATATTTCAGAACTATTTGTGAAACGTGATTTTAAAATACCAACTTTAAAAATAATCAACTATAGCAGTTTTTAAAACCTAGATTGAAATTCATATTTTACTGCCTTTATAGGAAGTTATCTACAAACCTGGGTAATACTTGTACATTTTGACTGTTTTCTTTAATAAAATATTGAAAAACTTTACTGTATGTAATTGTTTCAGAATGGCAGCATTCTGCTTTGCTGACAAATAACTTGTGTATGTGGAAGGTTGTATGTCTTGTGTCTGAGTAGATTTCACAGCTGAGGTTATTATGGACAAGCACAATCCTTATTTGCTGTTAGATCTCAATTTAGGTGTTTATACCAATAAAAGTGACTAAAGCTATTTTTAAGAAGACTTAAGTTCATGATGGGCAACAGGTTTAAATAGCACAATTCTTTGTGTCTACTGAAACCAAAATTCTGTTAATGGCAGGAAAGATTGTGTAATTGTGGATCACTAATTTTAGCTGGCAAAGCAGTTTGTTAACATGGTGGCTTGGTTAATACCATGTTCGTTTATAAACTGTATTCTTAATGGGAAGTTTACATTAATTAAGCATGGCATTTTAACCTGCTCTATTGTTCTACAAAAACTTCTCTGGAAGTATTTTAACCAGTAGCCTGATGGCAGGATCCTGACAACTTTTTAGCTGTCTCAGAGGAAGCTGTCCTGGATTTGCTTCCCTTTCTGATGGACCATGTAACATTTAAAAAACATGCTGGAGCAAGTCACACAGAAAATGACAGGGACAACCTCAGTTTGCATGAATAAATCTGCATACGCTATGATTATTTCTCTAGAGAGTAGTCCAAAGTTCATAGACATCAACTGACAAACAGTTGTCCTGACTGAAGAGACACAAAGAGGGGAAAAAGTTGCAGCTTCAGATTTGGGCAGGGACTGAAATGAGGTGGGGCTTCTAGTTTGGTTTTAAGTCTTGCTTCCCACCCCCAACTCAGATTTAAACACCCGAGAGGCAGTGTTTCTTGCAGTGCATAAAGAGAAGGTTGGAATTTGAGTTTTTGGTATAGTTGCAGTGGAAGCTGGAACTGTACCAGTGCTGCCAGAACTGGGCCAAGAAATGTGACCATGGATGGGGTGTCTTGAAAACAAAGGGAGACTTAATGATCATTTCCAAAGCTGTTTGAAAATGCACCTGGGTACAGAAGGAGAGCTGTCATGTACTTCAGATCCCAGCAGCAGCTGGTTATCAGTGCTAATTATATTTTCAACCTGCAATATCATCTCATAGCTTAGTGAATCTCAGAGAGTAATGGGGTAGAGTTGTGTTACAAAGAATGTGAGGCAAGGCGTGGATGTTGTTGCTGGGAATTGTGTTCCAAGTATGTACTTTACATGCCTGGTTTACTGTTAGGTCTTTTCTCCATGGTTCCAACTTTTGCAGAGTCATATTTCCTTGAGAAGCTTCCTATGTAGGGGCTTAAAACCGTGATCTCTAACCCAAATCTTGCCATCTTTTCCCTATCATGCTGCTACCAAAGCCAGTATTTTCTTTCTCTACTAAAAGTGTGATATTTTGGCATCCTCTCTCTTTTCCAGGCTATAAGTAGTATGGTTATGATTCTATTTAAACCACAGAGATGGGAAAATAGTTATTTTAAAACCTCCTTAAAAGCTGCAAGGACCAGATTTTTCATTTCTAGGAAAATTAAGCGCAAGTTGTAGAGTCAATCATATATGTGGGGGATGAAAACTCACCTTTGGGTGACCTGATGGTTTTATTTAGACTTGGCTTACACAACTGCTGCTCTCTTGAATGTCAGTCTCTGTGCAGAGGCATCCCCCAGCTCAGTGATCCCTCACTAGATGGGTGAACTGGTCCTTACCCTGTAAAGATAATAGATGCTTTGCTATCACCCATCAGTGGCACCCAGACCCAGCCTTGCTACAGCAAAAGAATACAAAAAAGGTTAAAAAGAATATCTGTATACCCTGCCTTTTGCTTGCATGCAGCTTCCAGGGCTGTCTTAGGACTTCTGAAGTACTCTGAGGGCAAAATCAGTGCTGTTTGAAGTTCATGTTTGAAGTTAATGTTTGAAGTTAATTTTATACTTTAGGTACTTGTAGTGTCAGTCAGATTATGATCCTGGCCATGGTAGTACAAAAGAGAAGGAACTCCAGTGGCTTTAATGCAGGGTTTAGATGGGTGTTGTACAATAGGGCTTAATTCCAGAAGATGTGAAACTAAATATCAAAGACATACACACAGCAGAAAATTAAACAGTAGTGGGTGCCAGCACACCAACAAACACCACTTTACTGGCTGAGAGTGCACCAAGAAAGTGGGAAAAACCAGAAAGGGCTGGAGAGACACCAGAGAATAAGTACTCCTCCTGAAATCTGAGAAAATAGAAGAAAGTTGGGAAAAAAAAAAAAAAGTAGCATTTCCAATGCACAGCACTAACGTCTCCTCACAGCAGCCTTTAGCCTGCATATGGGGAAAGTGGGTCACAGAGATTAAATGCTTTGACCAAGATCAGAGAAGGGGGTGTTGGAGAGGAGGAAAACCTGCTCTGGATTAAAAAAAAAAAAATAGAGAATAAAGAAGTAACGCTGGGGACAATGGGCTTAGCACAGGGAACCATCGCTGCTGCTCTTGGGACCTGTGAGGTGTGGCTGTAAACCTCCGTATCCCCAAAGCCAGGGTGCAGCTAGTCTCACTCAGAAGTGCAGTGGCCCAGACTCAAGCTGGGTGTTGATAATTATCTCTCATGTCTATGGGAGAAGCTATGGCAGTCTGTGCAAGTTCTGGGCTCACTTATAAAAACTTGGCTGGTCTGAACCCCTGTCCCCATCCCCACTGACTAAAACACAAAGTACTTGGAAGGTTTGGTGGGCTGTACAGCAGTGAGACTCTTCCAGCTCTTCCACTGACCTGTGCTTGACCAGAACATAGATTGAGTCTTCTCTCTGCCCCTCCAGGCTGATGCATCATAGTTTTCCATATTCTGGGCACCACGAGTGCTGAGTATCACAGGAAATACCAACACCATCTCCCCCAGAGATTCTTCACAGTCTGGCTCAGAGATCACAGCATGCTGCTTCTGCATATCTGTGGTGAGAAATTGCAGTTGTGCTGAGAGCTGCTCTGGAAAAAACGTGATTGCTGCTGGCATCTTCATTCACCAGGTATTTAACACGTCCTTTACAAACATTGCCAGTCAAAGTCCTGAAGTCAGTGGAAGTTTTCAGCATAAACTTTAATATCAGACCAGCTTGAAAAATGACACTGGTCTGAAATCCCAACTAGTGGCTATAATGATCTGATTTACAACTCAGTGCCTGGGGTACTCTGGGATGCTTCTAGCTCCGCTGTTAGATTTGGAAAGAGTTTGCTAGGAAAGGAGCTGAAATATGTGGGCATCAGCCAAATTATCTTGTTGGGTAAAGGTCTCATTCAGTGGTCATGCTAGACATGACGGATGAGCAGGGGATGCATAGCCCACAAGCTGTCATGCTTTGCTTTTCCAGTACCAGGTCTGCACCAGGGGAGGCAAAGCTGCCTCCCAGAATGGTGTGAAGCCAGTAGCCTTGAGGAAAAGGGCAGGAATTTGGCGTAGTCTGACAGCAACAGTTGTTTCCTGGGGCTCTATCTGGATGTGATACAGCTCCATCTCCAGAAGGCTCCTCTGCCATATGCTGGGTGACTGCCCTGGGATGCATTGTGTAGAGCTCAGAGGAGAACAAAGCTGACATTTTCCCTTTCTTCCCAGAAAAGTATGCATGGAGTTTGGCTGGACCTCTGCCACTTACCCCACACGGTTAAGCACAGTCACCTGGCTCCTTGGAGACACCTGCACTTGCTCAGAATTGCCAAGAAACCACCCTGAGGGAAGTGCATCCAGAGAGAACAACAGACACATATTGTCAGAATGTGATGTTAAGTATCACTTCATTAACTTAGGGTGCAGATTGGATCGTTCTGTGCAGTATCAGAATACCCCAGAAACCTTATTAGATAGTTATGCTGCAAATCAAAAAATTATTAGAAACATGGCAGGGGGGCTCTTTTCTAATAGAGGTTCCCTAAAGTCCTCATTTTTTAGCACAGCTTCCTTTGTAGTTGCTCAAAACACTGCACAGGCTACAATTAGCTCTATTATGATAGGAACCAGGAAGCATTTCCCGTGCTATCATGTTCCTGTGCTTCAGAATATTATGAAGTATATGACATGCTGAAGAAATGGAGCCATCAGAGAAAGACCATCCGTGAAGATGGTGCAGAGCCATGCTGGGCTAGGGCTGTTATAATGAACATCTTACCCCAAACCTTGTATGCTGGTGACCTCTGATGCCACGTCATTCAAGAAGGACCTTGTGTGGGGTAAATCCTTACTCATCCGTCGGCTGTAGAACTGGCGATGAGGTGCTGACTTTCCAACTTGACATCTGTGGCACTCTGACTTCCCCTAGAGCTGCTGATGCTGAGCATCTCCGAGCCTGTTTTCACTTGGTACAATTCATTAACTGCCCCACACCTCAGTACTTTGTCCAAAGAATGATTAATTATTCTTACTCCCCTTTGTGTCACACACAACTACTGGTGGCAAGAGCAGAGCATTTTCACGGGTGAACAATCGCTGACTACACAAGCTTTCATCACTTAACTTTAAAGTCAAGCTCAGCCTTTCATGCAAGCTGTTGCATTTCTGTATTTCTATTCATTTTTAATGACCTCAGTACTTGCACTCTGTCTTTGATCTTGAGTCATGCATGGTTGTACTGTGGATGTATTTATTGGAAGGCCACTGTCTTCAGTGCTGCATTTTTCACGTCTACCGTGACCAAGTTGATAGCACAAAGCACTTTGTGTAGGAGGCTTTCAAGTTCAAAGCTAGTCTTGCAAGGGCACAGGGAAGCTGTGAAGTCCCAGCTAATTTTAGGCAGTCATCACAGCACTAATAGCGTAGGCAGAAATCAAGAGATCGCCTGGTGAAGAGAAAGCCCATCCCAAAGTTTCTGAATGTTATTTACTGGCATGTCATTAAAAAAATAATCCTGTGTTTGTGTGAGGATGATTAACCATTGGAACAAATCATCCAGAGAAAAAAAAACCTGGATCCTCCATCTGTGAGACGTGCAGTGTGGGCCTGCGCGCCTGCCCACGGCACACCTGCCCGGAGCCTGCTCCCTGCCCAGCCGGGGTCCCTGTGCCGGGATCAGGGGCTCAGCCCCAGCACAGAGGGAATTAAAAAAACCCAGAGATGCCATGTAAACAGCAGTAAACAACCAGTAAACAGAACTCTCTCTGTCTCAGGGTGATTCACTCCTTCCTTTTGCTAACTGTTTTAAAACACCCATTTTACCATACCATATAAATACCAGTGCTCGTCTCAGAAATTTTAGCAGAGGTAGAGCTAAAATGGCTTTGTCATTAAAGAGGGAAACACAGGAAGATTCAGAGGAAAGGCTGAAGTCTGGGTGCTTTCTGACAGTGAGAGAGAGGAATGATTTAGTGGAATATTACCTCACTGCATCGAAGCACTCAATCTGTCCCCATCTGTCACCGCGCGCTTGCAGGAGGGTGATGGAAAGGAAACGGTTGAGCAGCTTGATAGTCAAGTAAATCAACTGGGCTTTTTCCTTTTCCTTTCCCTCCCTCATTAGGCCTCACACACTCACACTACACAGCAGGTCTCTCAGCGTGCTGTGCCAAGGGCAAGGGGACGGCCCCCTGGGCGCCGTGGGACTGCAGTGGCTCTGGGGCAGACAGACCAGCTCTGGGTGCCCCCAGGGTCAAAATGCCCTCAGGAGCCAGTTCCAGCAGTGCTGCAGGAGACATCTGGGTGTGGAGGAAGGTGGATGAACAGGCAATATGTTCAGCCAAGCTGCAGTGTGACTAAAGGGGGAGAACATGGGCACCCGAGCCAAGGAACCAGCAGCATCACAGGCAGAGGTAAAGCTGGAGCCATGGTGTGAAAGGAAGGAGGGACAGATTTGGGCTGAGCATCCTCAGAGTGCTTCCCAGCACAATAATAAGGGATGCTGCAGAAGCTGGGCTGTGCAGGACCTGCCACAGGGCTGCTGGTGGGAACAGAGGTGTTGGTGATGATTTTCCTCACCGGTAGATCCTGAACTCTCAGCCAGACAGACTTTTTCTTAGTCTGTGTTTGTGCAATAGCTGTCTGAGCCTAAGTGCTGATGTAAACCAAATCCAAATAGTCGAAGGCTCTGTTGCAACGTTGAAAGGTTTGTTAGTGACTTTGGAAAGTTTAATGAAAGCAGGACAGGGAGGGAGCTGAAATTATGACACCACCACAGTCAGGAAGTTTTGCTGTTGGATTTGAAGGGGTGGTGGACCTTCCTGTCAAGGTTTCACCCATGAGAGAAGAAATTGGGGAGGAAAAAAATTAAAACCCTACTAATTTGACAGGATGTGGTGACATTTTTGGAAAGAGTTAGAATGCTTGCAGCTGCCTCTCCAGTGCCTTTCCCTCAGCTGGCCCTTCTGGCAGGTCCCATGAAAGAGATTAGAGGTGTGCTCTGCTGCCCGGGCTCCCATGTAGCCTGGAGGAGTAAATAAAGTGTGATCCCAATTTTGCAACCCCTAGAATTAATGTCTGCTTTGCTGGTTTGTGAACTCTTTGCAGCAAGAGCCACAGCTGCCCGTTTGTGTTGAAAAGAGCCCACAAATCTCTGCATGAAATGACACGAGTGCACTCACGTGCAAGAGGAAAAGTAAACAAAGCAGACCCATCTCTGCTTGCTGGGCTGGAACCAGGCCATATTTTTCAGTCTGCTTCTGCAGTGTGTTACAGCCCTGGGATTTACAAAACCACATTACATTTAAAACCAGATTTAATCCCTTCCATGTGTTGCGATGCTGTGTGGGGGTGCTGGAGACCTGGTGGGACTCCCAGCCCAGGAAGGAAATAGGCTGCCCAAGCAGTGCAGTGCAGAGCTCCACAGGAGTCCACGGCCCATCATTTCTGTACCATCAGCTGGGATGCAATGCAAGGACAGCAGTGCATCCCAGGACAGCTCAGGCTGCAGCGATGTGAGTACACACTGCCTAAAGCTCAGAGACTTGCTTTGTATGATCTGTGAGATTTGTAACCTTCCAGGGACAGGGACATGCCTGTAACATGCTGATACCTGGTGCCATGGTGCAAAGGAGCATCAGCCTGGGATGCTGTGGGCACTCCTGGCACACAGCTATCACACACCCAGTTTCCCAGGTAAACTGGGGGTTGCAGAGGAGACTTGCTGTCGTTTTGACGCTGTGTGTGCCTTCATTTCCCCGCCACACTAAGGTGCATCACGCTCAGAGCTTTGGGAAACCCCTACCATGGGGGTGTTTGCAGGTGTGCTACGTGGTCATACTGCTCATTCCTCCTCTCCTGCACACTTTGCTGTCACCCTGCACTGAACTCCTTGCTGCCCTCCATCCTCCCTTCAGTGCACCAGATTTCCTTGGCTTTAGCCCTTCACGTTCAGCCTTTCCCAGCCCTGATGACCAGTCAGAGTGGCCCAAAAGCTGCCATCATCCCGTAGGGCAGACATGTCTAAGGCAACCTGCCCTGCCAAATCATTGAGATGTGTCCTACTGCATTGGGCTGGGTCTGCCCACACTCAAGACTCTCCTTGAGAAACAAGAGGTGATTTGCTTTACGTGCATTAAACTCATCTCCATTCCTGTGCTCAGAATTATTGATTAGTCTGACAGCTGTACCCCTGCTGGTTTGCCATTTCATATCTATGAAACAGAGAAAGGCACATTGATTTTGCTATTATCAAAATCCTCTTGTATTTGTACAGTCTTTTCTCTTCCTGCAATTTTCTAATTCCTTCTGGAAAACACGCTACACATTGTCAAGATCAAATTCCTGAGACATCTTGTTTAAATCAAGGGATTCTTAGCACCTTCTGTTTCTTTTGAATATCCATCTGTGCAGAAATAACAAACCAGAGAGCTACTGGGGCAGAGGGAGGCACTAGCAAGGACCTCAATCTATGGTCAGACTTGCTGCTATCATACCTTTTTTTGGTGTATTATGATGAGGTGCTGTGAATGAGTTGCTTAAAGAAGTAGCGAAATACCTCTTGACTAAACATGTTTTAGGGTCTCCTAGCACACAGATTAGTGTTTCTAACCTACCTACAAAGAGCTGAAGTCAAGCATAATCCCATTTACTTACCTCTAAACAGGTACATGTTCTTCCATTCTCTCCTCTCAACCAGCAATACAACCTTCAGCCTTGCTTCAGTTAATCTCCTTTCACTTACTGGTCCTGTAAAACCAGGGGTTTCATTAAGGTGACCTGTCTCCTCAGTAAGGACCCATTCACCTCTGAGTCCCCCTTGCCACACAACCAGAAGAATTTATTTTGTGTCACCTCCTCACTCAAAGACTTTGTACCTTCTTTTTTTTTTTTTTTTTTTTTTTTTTTAAAGTGACAAAATTTCCCAGGGGGCAATTGTGGGCAGGAGAATGCAGATGAAGCTGAGCTTCAGCTGGGCTTTCTCCTGCTCAGCAGCAGAGCCTTCCCTGCAGCCCCCCAGGCTCACAGGTGTGTGCTGGCTCAGCCAGCTGTGCACCCGCAAACCCCAAACACCTTGCTTAACCTTCCCTAATAAGCATGTAATCAAATTAAGGCAGCAGCTCATTATATGTGGCTGTGTGTTTTCCTGCAGTGGCCCTCTGCTAACCCAAAATCTGGTTATAAACATGGAAACTCCTCCAGTGTGGTGGGATATCAGCATTATTCTATAGCATATCTGTAATATCAATATTCATATAATATTAAAAATTAATGCACATGTTTCTATTAATAATTAATAATACTGCAATATTAATAAAATTAAACCAAACGTTGGCACAGATCTCCTAAGTGGAGTGAATAAAGGAAAGTGTTGAAACCAGACCCTCTCTTCACAAACTATGTGTACTGGGAAATGAGGCTTTTCCTCCCCACCAAGGTGGTTCCAGGACTGCACAAGTTCTGTTCTCTTTTCTCATCTCATTTCTCCTGCCAAGAGAAATCCCTTCCCTTCTTCCTAGGCAGGCAAGAAAGTTATTCCTGTCCTGGGATTATTGCCAAGGTGATTCTGGAGCAAACCAAGCAGCACAGGGAACTGCAGAAAAGTTTTCATGGCAGGGTTGGCTTGAGGCTGGCCACCTTTTCCATTGGTCATCTTGAGTCATTTGCTGTCCTCCTTAAGTCAAAAGCTGGGTCCACGGAAAAACAGAGGGGCCATTTACATTTTGAAATGCATCTTGTGGCCACTGGTTTGCCTATTATCACTGTAAAGCAAAGGTAAAAGGTTCCCTCTCAGCCCCTTCCACTGCAGAAAGAAATTAAAGGGACTTTGTGTGTGCTTGGGTGAGGAAATCTCCCCTAGGATGGGAGAAAAGATAATTGATTAGGACAGACTTCAGGAAATAATTGGGATGCAGAAGCTTAATCTTCCTTCCAAAATGATCTCTCAAATCAACTAACCTTCATTGTGAGTGTCAATTAATGAAAATTAAATTACTAAAAGGGGAATTGTAATAATTATTGCCAAGTGGATATAGTGGGGATGTAGGACAGTGAGGTTTTGCCTTTGGCTCTCCTACGTCACCAGGGACAGTGTGGAGAAGCCCCTCGAGGACAAGTATGGAATAAGGTCTCTCTCGAAGCTGCACCTTTCAAATGCCCTGTCCAGGAGCATCTGCAAGACATGAGAACTTCCACCTGCTCTAGATGGTGTGAACTTTGAACTCACGTAATTGGGGCTGCTCTCATTACCCAGATAAATGCTTAATCCCACAAGTTAATTGGCACAAATTACAACTACAAAGTTTCTCTGCTCTGGTCTGATGAACTCTCCTAGGAGTTCAGTTTGGCAGGTCTGAGGCAGTCCTCAGATATAACTGTCCACTCATTTACAGTGATATAAACCAGGGTTACTGCCTTCAGAGGAGTCACTGGTGATTTATGCCTGTGGGAGATGAGGAGCAGGGCTGGTGTTTCCTACTACGGTTCATCTTTTGTGCTTTGGTTAAAAAAAAAATGGAGCAAGAGATGGGGCACATCTATTTTCCTTCTTGGCTTTCCCTTGAGTGTAAATTGAAGTCCATGGTATTAAGGTTATTTTATAGTGATAGGCGTGGACAGAAAAGCAACCTTCAGATTCCCAGTGTGTCCTGCCTCTGCAGGCCGAGACCGTGTGGGTGCACAGGGTGTCTGGGGAGTGGTTTGGGGGTTGTTCTTAACCCCAGGTTATGGAAATTTCTGCAGCACTCAGATGTGGCTGCACTGGCATGGGAGTGAGCTGGTCTTCCCCCAGCACAGTGGGGTGCCCTGGGTTGGGCCCTCTTGAGCCTGTCCCTCAAAACGTTTATTTTTCTAACATGTGCAGGATCCACGAGGATCTGGCAAAACAACTAGTCCAGTTGTTCCTTGCTGTCTCCTCAGGGAGGCTGTGGGGCCTCCTAAGTAGTACAGGTCTTTGCCTTGATACAAGTGTGCCAACTTCTCCAATCCCCCCACCGCCACCATCAGCAAAGCACTGATTGTTGAAAGATGAATGACTTCACTTTTCCAGTTCCAGCATATGTTTGCATGTCTGAGAGCAAGAAACGTGTGAATCTCACACAAACTATTGGAATTCCAGCTCTGGGGACTGACAAGTAAATATGAAGTCACACAGTATTTCATAGAAAACCCACAAATCTTATGTTTGCTGAGCTAAAGTTGCTCCTTTGAGGCATGTGCCAAGAAAAACCTCTCATATTAGTTACACCAAGATTCCTCCGTCGTCTAAGACTGCAGCTTGATTGAGGAGTTCATGCCTTGTAAAATCCAAGTTTCCCTAAAAGCAACCAGAGGCACATAATCTTTTGCTAAGGTATCTGTAAGGAGCTCTGCTAGCTTGGTGAATCGAGTATGGGATAACAGATTACACTGAATAAAAATGAAAAACCACAATGACAAAATAATGTTATAATATTAAAATAAATCAAATCATATACTGCCATTATTCTGATACAGAATTTTTACACAGCAAATTTGATACATATACAAGAAGTCAGGCAGCCCATTACAATAAACTTCAGGGTTCCTTTTCTTTTAATATAAACTACATCTTAATACATAGTTTGAGATGATCAGGTAGTCTTACACCGATTCAAGTAACAACAACTTCTCATCTTAGAATACTAAAATAACAAAATCTTTTAATGCTTTGAATATTGAAATGCTTTGGTTCCACCTGCCACTTTTAAAAAGTGTAAAAACTACATCTATGGGTTAAACCTTTTTTCCTAGAGGTGCACCTAACTTACAAATACAGTTATATTAATAAAGATACGAAATGCAATGTAAATACAGTTTTTTGGCAATCATCATATGCTTCACACTATGCACTTACTCAACTCTCAGTTCAATTCAGGTATTCCAAAGTGTAAAAATGTGGCCAAAACTTTCCAAAACTGACAATAAACTTGGATGTTTTCATTCTGGGTTTAAGCTGGAACCATGAAGACCATGAAATGGTTCAGAAATGGTTAAGCCCCTGCTCTCAGAAAGAAGTTTTGCTTTAGCAGGTGTCATTTTGCTACCCCAAAATAAAGGCACCTGCCACTGTGAGTCCCTCCTGAAAACCTTGGCCACAACAGCACAGCATCCCATCTCCTGTCGATGTTGGTGAGGCAGGAAAGTGTGGTGAAGGGTTTCCCCATGGCAAGTACCTTATTCATCACAACAACGAGAAAATGAGAATAGCCAGCGGCTCGCTCTAGCCCGGAACAGCTCCTGCTAAAAGAAGACATCCTCTTTCCTGAAGTCCAGCACACATTTGAATTTGCCGGGGGAAGTCCGTAGGCAGGCGAGGCCCGGCAGGCACGGGCAGGTGTGGTGCATCCGCCGCCCGGAGAAGGGAACCTGGGCACAAAGAGCACAGACGTCAGGGACAGGGAGCACTGTGGATGGATTTGGAGGAACGGTGGGAACACAGGGAATGCTGTCCCACTCCCTCCCTCCACAGCTGGAGATCCGCACGAGCTGCGGCGCAGGGGTGGAGAGCAGATGGCAAAGCCAACCCCATTGTACACCCTGGTCAAGCCGTAGCTAAGGGCGAAATGTTAACAGTCATGGTGCTGTGTGGGTCTACATCTGTGACACATGTTCTCCATTTACTCCTGTTTCATAAAGGAGTCTGTTGTGAAACGACAGTGGCCTTCAGCATCAAATTTTGTGGTGTCACTGTGCAGGGGTTTCTGTTTGTTCTGATTCCTGCCTTGTCACATGGCACAGAGCAGGACCCAGGAACCTTGGGATCCTGTGGTAGTCAGGCTGGAAGGGACCTCTGGAGGTCACCTCGTCTGACCTTTCTTGGAGCAGGATCCTTTTCACCACAGGGCAGAGGTTTCTCATTTCATCCCACCCTCCTCCAGCCACGCTGTGCTGCAGGGAGCACACATGGACTGCATTAGGCAAATTTAACTGTGCCATGACATGCACATGCACTGACACTCTTCAACAACTTGATCACAAGCTCTGTTTTTCACAGAAGCCGAGCAGGGCAGCGCAGTGGGACATGGCTGGGAACTGCAGTGCTGCCAGCTGGCAACACACACTGAGCATCCCAGCCCCTCTGCTTCAGCGTGAGCAGAGAGGCCACCAACCACAGGTGCTGAGAACTCCCCATCGCAGTCAAACCTATCAGGTGCCCATGCACAGCACTGCAGCAAAACCCACATCCTGAGCTCTCAGCCTTCCAGCAGCTCAGGTGATTTATTCAAAACATTACAGTTGCTGCAAGGAAATGTTACTTTCAGCGGGACTCCCAAGCTGCACAACCTCACCTGCCTAGTCCTGCCTCAAACCCTGCCTGGTCCTGCCTCAAAATGCCAGCTGGGACTGCTAATGGCATAAATCCATCGCCATCTAGTTGCTGAGAAGGAAACTAGAAGGTGGAACCCCAACTGCCAGCCATCTCCTCCAGGGCATCTCCAGGCTCCTCTGGAGGTCCCTGAGGTGCCATGGCCATGCTGGTGCCTGCTTTTGACCTGCCCTGCAGCCAAATGAAAGGTTTTGGTGATCAGGGCACCCAGCTGCTCCTTGTCCAAATATTTAGGGAGGAGGAAGCATTAAACAAACACTCCATCCTTAAAAATACCTCATTTCGCATACTATGGTAAATCAATTTGCTTTATGTTTGTCAGGAAGAGCAGTGGGGTGAGGAATCTAAATCTAAAATTAACCTCATAAAGCTTATAAACATCAGTGCCTGACTAAGTATGGGGTGGACAGGCATCTCCTCTGGTTGTAATTATGAGGGCAATCAGCTTAAAATATATCACACAGTTTAAGTTATTGCCCAATAGCAATAAGCTCGTAAAAAACCCTAGAAGACAATTTCTCTTATCCTGACTCTCTTGGTAGTGTAAAGACCCCTTACAAGAAAAACCTGCTACATTACATGGTAAAAATGAACATATCACAGTAGAAAATTTAAAAATTTAACTATAACAGAACATAGCCCTGAACTTCTTGAACTGAGAAAATAAACTGTAGATACTGAGATGTCAGGCATTGGATGAAACAGTGAGAAAGGCAGCTAACTAGCTGCACATTTATAATCTGAATTTATTGCCTTGGTATCTTCCTGTTGTGATGACTCTTGGACCAAGCTCTTCCCTGAGGATGACTCTGCAGAACACCAGGTTCTCAACCTGCCTGGCAATATCCCATTCAGTCTTTCGTATTACTTCTAAATAAACAGCTTTTTTTTCATACTGCATATAATATACATAATTACACAGCCTTAAATAAACCTGCTTGTTAAAATCATTACATTAATAATTCGGTGTATCATCTAATAATGCACTCATATGTATCTAATATTATTTATATGTGTGTATATATGTATACATACATATATATTTGAAATTAATGGGTAGAATAGAAGAGAGGGGAGTCTGTAGTGAGTTTTCTCAAGTCCAAGTATGTGTAAACACCTTCTCAATGGCTTCTCAATGCACTATGTGCCCCAGTACTGGCTGGTGACATTTTTATGCTTGTGATAGGATCTTGTCCACTTCCACCGGGGGCAGTGACATCTGCTACATTCCCGGTCCCACGAGTAAGGATTGGCAGGGTTGGGCTTGGGAGCCGCTAACACTGTCTCAGATCACGTAACGGAACAAAACAGCAACAACAAACTAATAAGGAAACAATCTGGAAAGCATGTAGTGCTTTCATCCTCTGATTCTCTCCTGCATAATTCTGACACTAATGTATTTCCTTACGTAGGTACCTTCAGCGCCGTTTCCACCCAGATGCAGATGGCTGGGAATGGTAAGGAATGGGATGTCTCCCTGCCCGTTCACCACGCGCAGGTTTTATGCAACGTGACGTGCAGCGCAGGATATTCCTGCTCCTTTCTGCCCTGCCAGCTCTGGCCCCACAGCACTCCCCCACCACCACGATGTACTTACTCGGTGACTCAAGGGATGGCACTCCTCTCCCAAATTTCCCATCGGCGTGCACATCCGCAGGCTGCGGATCCACAGGCTGACCGCGCAGCACATCCCGCCGCCGCACTGCTGGTCTCGGTTGCAGGCCTGGAGTTCAGTACAGCGTCAGGCAAATTAAGTGAATAATAAATATATTCCAGAAACAGGACAGATCAGGTGCTCAAGAGCTGCCTCTGACACCCCACAAGTTACCATGGCTCATTAAGGATGAATAATAATATCTAAGGCTGATTTGCAATACTTGTATCTCCTACAGAACTGAATGTACAGGCTCCTGGAGTTGAGCCCAGGTTGTTTAAAGCCAGGACCACACATGGAGCTGCTCAGGGCCAAATCCAGGACTGTCAGTGATTTGTAGTCCCAAATTCTGAGCACTGATGGACCATGGCATGTGCTGCTTGCTTTCCCAGATTGGCACCTGAGTGAGCTCAGGCAGGACCAAGGACCAACCACATTAAACCTGTCACCAAAACAGTCACCCAAACAGTCTACGGAGAAGCTAACATGGGAAATCAACCATTAATTTAATGACTTTTAAGTAACTGCTCCTTCTAGTTTCTTATGATAATATCATAGGGTTGAGTGCCTTTGCGAGGCTGAATGATAGTTTTGTAAGAGAAGTCCAAGTGGAAGTAGCTAAAATAGAAGTTTAAATATGGATTCTGTGGTTGTTATCTAGAATTACATGTAACTAAAAGAGGTCTTAAGAAAAGGTTTGCCTAAGCATCCACATCCAAAAAATGCTGCTGTGGTTGCATTCCCCTCCAGGGGAGGGAAAACATATTTTAGCCACTTACCCAATACAGCTTAGATAAGCACAAACCAAAATTCAAACTAGTGGGTATGTTTCAAAAACCACAAACCATGAAGAGCAATTGACACGGTAGGCTTTGAAAACAAGTTACTGCGCATCTTTCAGCTACTTTTTAATCAACAGCTTATCAGCCTTTTTATTATATGAATTTAATGCAAAAGCCAGTCTCCTTTCTCTGATGAGAAATGCCCTTAGTTGAAGGCTCTGATTATACCCCAAACGTAAGCTTAGTTAGCTCACTGCTCTTGGTGTCTGACACCAGCGGTGAATGACCAAAGGCACTGGCCAGCACTACGTAAACAGGCAGCTCATAAAAATGTACGTGAAAGATGATAACAACTCTGGGGAAGACGCATATCAGAATAAACATTCTCTTGAGGGACAAGCTTACAGATCTGACCTTGGGATTTACGTGATGAATGCCTTTAGACTGTACTCTACTGGGTAGATATTGCACTGGTTTGACGAGCAGAAGCCAGATCAAAATACATACGTAAAGATCAGCCAGAAGCTTAGGAAGAAGCTGTTGCCTGAGGATAAAGTTATTAAATAGTGTGTGTAATCCGAACAGCTCCAAAACACACAGCTCAGTGCTACAGGTGAGCCCAAACACAAAAATATTTACTTGCAAGACTAATAAGGCCATAAAACTACCACTAGAGCCTGCCAGATAGATAATGTTCGCTTTCTGACCTCTCTCTTACAAAATAAATAAATAAATAAATAAGCAATTTAATGGTCTAATTATGCCCTAGTGAAAAAAAAAGAAAATGCAGGTCCAGTGATTTTGGCTGCCCCCGGCACACTGGTGTCCACTGCTCAGCTGGAGTCACAGGCTTTGCTATTTCTCACCAGTCAGCTCCTGACTCCCTTTTTGTCTCAGTTGTGTATCTCAAATCCCATCCATCTCCATGGGACCAGTCCTGGAGTGAAGCACCACTCAGTTGAAAAACACACCTGGCTATGGCCTAGCAAGCAAGGGTCTCAGTGTCCTTGCTGAACAATTTCCTCCTAAAACTCACACACATATATTTACATCTGGCAGAGCTTTTCAGGCTCCCTTTCCAAAAATGTATGACAAGTTTTGAAATTATTCAACCCAAACACTCCTGCCCACACCTTATCTGCAATGTGTAATTCATACTGCTTACTCCTAATCTTCCCAGGACACCACACCAACACCCCATTTAAACAGTTTTGCGGAAAATCGGCTCAAGAATATTTCCCAGGTGAAATGCCAGCTGCAAAGGCGACCAGAGTCGGCACGTGAACCACCACTGAAGTGAGGAAAGTTTGAGTCAAGTCCTTAAATTGCAAAGGAAAAGCACCTTTCAGGCTCAGAGGATGGGAACACAAACACCTACGTCAGTTCTCATCTGAGATTTGCCCGTTCATCAGAAGCCAAAAATGCATCAAAGTGATTAAAGCAGAAATGATCTGCAATAGTTAATAAAGTAACATTTTCTAGTTCTGCCCCTATTTTTACTTTTTGAATCTGCTTCATCCTTGATCTATTATTCAGTGCCTCACAATTACTTTATTGGATGGATCAATTATCTTTAAAGTTGTAGCCACAACTCTCATAACAGACAAACTGCTCCTCCATTGCTGGGAACATTTCTACTTAAAAGGAACTTGAAATTATCAAATATTAAAAAATTACTTCAGTAAGTAACGTCCTGGTAACTGATCTGACTTCTAGAGAAATGCCCACAAGCTGTTTCAGGGACTTTAGTGGACCAGACAGGGAGTCTGGACAGCCACGGAGAAATCAGCTGCCGAGAGTACAACTTCTGATGGTTACAAAAGACATGTAAACTCTCGAAGGAATGCAACTACTCGGTTATTAATCCAAAGCAAACACTTAAAAAAAAAAAAAATCATTTTACTTAAGAGTGATGCAATGCTTTGGGTTAAATAACGTCTTTGGGAAAAAATATTTTCACAGCCAAAGTAAATCTCGAGCCTAAAATCAACAATAACAACAACAGAGATTCGTTTGCAAGGGGTGGTTATCAAGGGGAAAAAGCAGCATCGTCATACTCAAAGAAAGGAAAGTGAAAAAGCAACATTTTGTGATGATTGCAATCCTGCCCTGTACGTGGAGGGACTGGAGGAGCTGCAGGAACTCGGGGTGCACAGTGAGCAGTGCAGTGCCCCCATCCAGACCCTCCCAAGACAGGTTTGGGGGTAACTGGGGTTGAATGGAGGGTGACAAGAGACAGCTCCAGCCCTGGAAAAGCAGCTGGAATCTCTGCACACTCCCGGATCAGCCTGGAGACAATCCCTCACTGAGTCCAGACATCCCTCACCCCAAAGGGACAGACCTCACATTGTGTCAGCCCTCATCCCAGAGACCCACAAGTCCTGATATCACCCACCGCAGAGAGACTGGCATATCCTGGAATCCCTCACCCCAGAGAGACCCCCAAGCTTTGATAACACTTGGTCCAGAGAGCCCCGCAGCTCCGGGCATCCCTCATCCCAGAGGGACGCCACGTCCCGGTATCACTTATCCCAGACGGACCCTCAAGCCCTTGCATCTCTCACCGCCTGGCACAGCTCTCCCTCCCACGTCCTGCTTATCACTTATCCCAGAGAGACCCGCAGCTACTGGCGTCCTTCATCCTTCGCGAGACCCCTCGGTCCTGACATCCCTGATGCCGGACAGACCCCCGAGTGCCGGCAGTGCTCACCCAGAAAAACCATCTCCGGGCGTCCTCACCGGCAGAGCGTCCCCCTCTCCGCCGGCATCCCTCATCCCGGGAAATCCCCTGCAGTCCCGCTATCACTCACCGCTCGCAGACCCCGAATCCCGTCCCCTCCTCCGCGACGGAGCCCTCCCTCCCCCGCAGCCCCGGCCCGCCCCAGCCCTCCCGGTGCCGGTGTCGGTGCCGGTGCCGGTGCCGGTGCCGGTCCCGTCGGTGCCGTCGGTGCCGAGCGGCGGCGCTCACCCCGGTGATGACGGCGCCGTGCCCCGCGGCCACGAGCAGCACCAGCAGCAGCAGCACCAGCAGCAGCGGCAGCGGCGGGAGGCTCCGCATGGTGCGGTGGCGGCCCCGGCGCTCCCCGCGGGCGCGGTGCGGCGCAGCGGAGCCGGGCGCGGCGGCCGCCCCGGCGTTATAAAGCCCGGCCGTGAGTCACCCCCGCCCGGCAGCGCCGCGGCCGCGGGGCGCCAGCGCGCACACCGCGCCCAGGTGCGGGGAGAGGGGGGGCAGCGGCGGAGGGCAGCCCACGGCGCGGGGGACACATCCCACAGTACGTCTGGAGGACATCCCACAGCCTGCTGGGGACGTCCCAGGGCTGGCCAGGGGGACATCTCACAGAAAGTCTGGGGGAACATCCCAGGGCTGGCTGAGGGACGTCCCACTGCACGTTGCAGACGTCCCAGAGAGGGTCTAGGGGAATATTCCAGGGCTGGAGGGGAACATCCCACAGCGTGTCTGAAGGAAATCCCACAGCATTTTGGAGATGTGTTCTGGGGGGCATTCCACAGCAAGTGTCGGGGGACGACCCAAGGCTGGCTACGAGACGTCCCGCAGCAGGTCTAGGGGAACATTCCAGGCTGAACATCCCACAGCATTTTGGGGACATCCCAGGGCTTTCTGGAGACATCCCACAGTGGGTTGTGTGCTGCACACACCAAGTCTGCAGCAGAATGGGGGATCCCACAGGAGGTCTGAGCACAGCCTGCAGTGGGGCAGTGGCAGCCCACAGCCTCTGGAACCAGCCTGGACTGGTGCTCATATTCCCTCTGCTTGTGCATCTCAAGATCCCCAGCCTGCAGCAACCCCAGCCCCGATATTGCCCCTGCTCCTCTCTGTGAACAGAAACCACCTACAGCCCCAAAACGACCTCTGCTGGGCCCTGGCAGAGCTGTGGGCATGGCTGTGGGGGGACATGCAGGCTACACCTCACTTTGCCTGGGGCAGAGCTTCATCATACCAAATGTACCGCACAGTCCCGTTAAGAACTGGATCAATCCCAGTTCCTGCTGGAGGCCCAGAGCCCCTCTGAGCTCCTGTTCTCCTGTGCTTCTCCCTCTCATGCCATAGGCAGGCCCTGCCTGTGCCTGAGCCCTCCTGGCTCCCAAAACACTCAGGGGCATGGGAAGAAAACAGCTCTCTCCTTCAGCAGGGCTGCTCCTCCCAGAGATCCAGGGGGAAGATGATGGGCAGGGAAAGCAAGGACCCCCATTTCAGAGCACTGCACCACTAGCTCCTTCCAGCAGTAATGCCAGGCCATGGTCTGATGGTCTTGGTGAGCTCCTCATTCTGGATGTACACTGCTTAAATTCAGCATAAGCCAAGATTTAACCACTAATGTTGGTACCTTTGGGCACCTGAGGAGGGAGGACACCAGAGCTCAGTGCAATAAGTAAAACACGAAGAGTTTCCTTCCCTGCTTCTCTCACTGTTTTTCTTCTCTATTTTCTTTACTTTTCCAAGTCTTTATACTTCTTTTAACCTTTCTTCTCCTTCCTAACTCCCTTTTTGTCCCTTTTCCTGCCTCCCTGTTCCCACTTCCATGTCTCTGGGCCCTCTGTGCTGTTCCCCTCCTCCAGTGAGTCCTGCTCTCACACATAGGTCCCTGTTTTCTCAGATTTTTCAATTTTTTTTTTTTTTTCCAAACAGGAAGGCCAAACCTCAGCAGAGCCCACATTTCCCTGAGCCCTCAAACAGTTTCGTTCCTCGGCTGAGGCGAGTCTGAGCGCAGCTGAAGGGGGCACGTAACACACCGAGCGTCTGGGTGCGCTCCCGCCCGGTTCAGCCCCTGTCAGGAGCTGTCGAATCGATTCCTTAGTGGCATCCCCTGGGGGGGTCAGTCTGTCTGGAGGTGTTTTCATTACAAACGTGGCCTTTTTTGGGTGCTTACGGTTATTTCATGAAGCGCTCTCAAGACAAACATGGGCTGAGTAAATAAAGCCTTACTCCAAGGATGCTTTAAAAGCAAATTGGGATAAGCCAACTTTGACGTGAAAGTATTAAAAATAACTGGGATGGATCCTTAGCTGTTGTAAACCCACGCTGCTGCCTGAAGCATCGGCAGTTTAAACCAGGTGAAGGGATCAGCTTCTTTTAAATTTTATTTGTGTCCCAGAAACTAAAAAGTAATGTAAACTGGGACAATTATTTTCACAATCCCCAGGTGCCCAGAACTTTCAAAAACAAATTATCACTTTCAGTTCTAAACCTCCTAATCCCTAAAAAATACTATAGAATTAAGGTGAAATAATAAGGAGGAAGGGCAGAATTTTGTTTTAAGTTTTATACAGACTCAGTCATTACTTTTAAACATCATTTTACATAAAAACTAAAATGTAAAAAAAAACTAAAAAGTAAAGTTTCATTTATGAAAGGTTGCCAGTCCTCAGCCAGGGAGGGCCATACTATACATTACAATGGCTGAGCTGTAAACTTACTAGAACCCACCCTAACACCAATATTCTTACTACCAGCTTGTGCTAAAACTGGTTTACTGTTAGAAGAGACCTTACACATCTACATGGCCTTTAGATGACTACAAAATTGTAATGAAATATTAATTAGATCCAATTAAATTATTTCTGTTCTTAAAAAAGTCTGAGTTGAGGAAGTGACTCTCTGGATTTCAGTGTCGTTACCTCCTAGGTGCAATTGTTCAAGTACTAAAGTAGTAAAAATCCACAACATGTCTTAAATGTAAGTCTTCATCGTGCCCACCTCATGAATGCACCAGAATTTCAGAAGTTCTTGCATTTCTTTGATCCACTTTGAAGAGTAGCCTCATATTAGTTTTCTTCCTTTGAAAAGGAGTTTTTCCTCATAGTTGGGTTTTTACTGAACAAATTCATTCTGAAACACGTAACATTTCTCTTTGTATCCTCTCAGTCTTTGCTGGTATGAGACCAAATCCACCCTGGAGTGCAGCTGGGGCTGTTGAGGGAGAGCACAGCCACCCAGCCTAGGGCAGAAGCAGCTCTCCAGCCTCTTACTTTATCACAATTAGCACAGGTACCATCCCATTCCTCCATGTAAATCCTTGTCCAACTGACACCTGTGATACTCTCCCATTGTAAAGGAATCTACCTCAGGAGAACCTTTTCCTTTCCATGTGGGAGCACCCACCGGCAGGATCCACTGTAGTCACCTGTGGGAGTCACCTGTAGTACCTGTTTGGCTGTGCTTGGGAAGGGTTAGGCTTCTTCCCAAGAAGGAACCCAGAAAGTCCCGTTGTCAGATCACCTTCACAAATCCACTAAACCTGTTCCGCCATAAAAAAAAATCTAATATCACAATTAGGAAACATCTCCAAAGTGATCTCCAAATTAAACTCTGAATTAATCACAATATTTTAGATTTGACACAGTATGTTAATGATCATCCAGAAGTCCCCAGTTTCTTTAAGAACCTGGAGTGAAATACCTATTTTTTAGCTTTCAGTGAAGTTGTCAGGTCTCTCTGGTTCTTCTCAAAGCCTCAATTTTACTGAATGCTCTCTATGAGCAGGCATTCAAAAAATTCTGTGGCCTATTCAAGTGATAATGCACTATGGAATTTACAGAATTTTGAAGACTAAGAATGTGAATACATCAGCTATCTAAAAAGATAATTTTCTCATAAAAGAAATGAGAAAAAGCGTATAATGCAAGACAGGAGAATTATCTTTTTGTCCTAAAAACTCTCTTAATAATGACAGTATCTAATTTGTTTAATCTCTCAAACTATATATCCGACAACGGTCTGGATTCAGCAGAGTGGTGCAAGTTTGCTGACTCTCATACAGACAGGAAGAATGTCTTTACATCAGATGCTTATATAGATTTATAATCTAGGTGTAGAAGTTCACCCAAAGTATGGAAAACACCAATCAGTTGTCTGCAAGAATATCCGAATTTCCAAGCTGTAACCTGAGGCTTCAAAGGTGACCAGCCCAAGACCTTTCTTGATCATTCGTCCTCTCTTTTGTGGATTGTACAGACGGCAGAAGAGGACATTTCTGCTGACACTAATTTGGGTCTCCAGCATTCACTCAGCTATCATTTACCTTCTTTTGAGCTGCAGAGATTTTTGTAAATTAATTCCATGTTTTCTGGCTCTCTCTCTGCTGTGGCTGGAGCTGGCCAGTGCCTTTGCAGGTTACCAGCAGCAGGCTGACTGAGAAACAGAGGCTTCCTACCTGCAGATCTCACTGAGACTGTAAATGCCAGCTGGGATCCAAGGCTTAGCAAGTCTGGGCACCCACTGGTGTGATCCTGGATCACGCAGACAGTGGTTTGTGTAACTGCGTAACGCACAGAAAATGAAAGGCAATTCAGGCCTGTAGATGCAATTCTCACACTCGTAGTTGCCTTTGGAGATGTCCATGAGGCTGCTGCTTGTGGGAACTTGTAGGCAAATCTGAGAGGTCAGCACGTATCTGCCCCAGGATGGGATGCAGGTGAGGAGAGCAGCAGCATCCATGCCCCTCAGGCTCAGGTCTGGCCTCTTCTGACATCAAATAAAATAATTTTTTAAAAGTCTGAAGGGATGTGCATATTTTAAATTAGAAGAGGCACTGCTGTCTGCATTCCTACTAAATCATGCCATAAATTTCGTTAGTGAATCCTGAATGTGGAGAGGTAAGTTGTGTTTTTAACTAGCCCAGATGTCAAGAGAAATCAAATACTGACTTAAAACAATGAAGAATTCACTACTTCCCTCAGCAAACTGCTCCAACTCTTACAACTTTATTCCCTGTTTGAATTCCACTGGTCTGGACCACCAGGTAATATTATGCCCTCTAACTTAAGGAATTTTCACCTTCTGCATTTAATTATAAGATGAGAATGTTAATAAACACCTGTTTATTAACTCTGAGCCCTCTTACTTTCTCACTACACAGCAACATTTTTGTCACCATCAAGTGATTCTGGTAGCTCATCTCCAAGCCCTTCCCAATAGATCAACAAACTTTGTAAAGTTTCTGGCACAATTTCAGGAATATTCTCACCTCATAGGTTTAGCCACACCTCTCTCTTCTTAGTTACATATTCTTACACACCAAATCAATGACTGGTGTGTAAAGAGAAACAGCCTTGTGAATACACTAATAAAAATGAAACAGATTGACAAAGATCTTCAGCAATAAAACACATCTATAAGTGTTTTTATTTCTGAGGGCAGATAAGAATAATTGTAATGAGCCACTGTTGTAGTGACATATTCCCAGTGTTCCTTGTGTCTCATTACGCTGCTTTTCAGTGCTGCTGTTGTCATAGTAGTCCGTGAAGAACCTTATGTAAGGAATAAGATGATGGTTCTGCAGTATGTTAAAAAAGAGCATTTAACAGATAAGTGCTAGTGTTCTAGATTAGGGATTCTCACTCCCTTACCCTGCACTGGCTCATGTAATTGCGTGAATCACTTTGATTGCGACGTACACGCTCTCCCGTCAGCTCAGAGGGAGTGAAGTGGAATATTACAGAGTCCGCTCAGGAAACGGCACTAGAATAAGAAAAAGCTGCCAACGTACCACAAAAACTAACAATTTCTAGTAACTCATGAAATTTACTCCTTTGACTTGCGCACAGATTTTATTTAGATTTCTACGCAGACATGTGACTGTGTTGGCAAAGTCCGGGGCAGCACAATCCCGAATGATTCAGCGGGAACTGTGGATTTATGTGATGGGCAGGGACTCAATGCCTTTCTGTAATTTTCAGATATGTCATTTAAAAAATGTAGAATTTTTGCCAAGAAGATACGGAATTGGTTTGGGGAGTTAGCTGGACTTTGGGGAAACATTCTTTCAAACTTTTTTTCTTCCTGCTGATTGCTTTT
This sequence comes from Myiotriccus ornatus, assembly GCA_036023395.1. Taxonomy (NCBI): domain Eukaryota; kingdom Metazoa; phylum Chordata; class Aves; order Passeriformes; family Tyrannidae; genus Myiotriccus; species Myiotriccus ornatus. The sequence goes on along the minus strand of JAYRBT010000023.1, from coordinate 3,954,054 downwards.
GGTGGGAAACAGCTCTCCTTTGCACACCAAAGTGGGTTGGTAGCTGTGAGATGTGGGCAGGGGACCGTCTGGTGGAGCCAGGCTCTCTCCCTGCACACCTGAACCTGCAGAGGGAGGGCATTTTTCATTGAAATGGGACTTACTGGGCCGTGGGGGAAGGAGATGGGAAGGCTTCCTTAGCCATAGAAATCTGCCAAACACAAGAACCGGAGGCAGGTTATTCAGGAGGGCATTGTTGTAGCTCTGCTCACACCACAGACAGACAGCTTATCGTATCCCTTGACAGGAACTGGCTAGACCAAAGCCAAGCAGACTTTGTAGGCTTGTATTTAATAAATAAACCAGCCCACCTTTCCTCCTTGCCAGGGCCCTCATGGATTCCTCTGGTCCCTTTCAGTTCTGCCCGAAGGATGAGGCAGTTCTGCATGAGGATACAGGACAGGTTGTGCTCCTGCCCCTATTTGCATATTAGGTCTGGAAAGAATGACCCAAGCAGGCAATGCCCAGAAACAACAATCAGCTGCTCGGATTTTACATCCTGGGTGTTGCAAATTCCAAGAATCAGCTGGGAATTTCACCACTGAAATCCCTTGTTCCGAACCTTCACTCTGTCGCACTGTCTGCCCGAGGTGTGTGGCAGCTGTAGCTGTTCTGTCAGTTTGGGGTACGTACAGGAGGTGTCTGATGTGTGGCAGTATGTGGGGTGTCATCTGCAGGGAGGGAGGCAGAGGCAGCTGGTGCCACATCTCTGTCCATCCTGCTGGGTGGGGCACTGACCAGTGCTGATGGGGGATTGGCAGCTTTGTGGCTCTCCAGCCCTCCCTGATGCTCTGGGCATTGGTCATCCATGGGAGAAACAGGGAGGACACATACCCAGAGGATCTCCCTTTTCTTTCAGGCCCCACATGTGTTTTTTTTAATCTCAATTTCTCTCACATTTTTCTCATTTCTGGCTTTTTTTCTCTCATCCCTGTACTGTGCACTGCTTCCTCTGTCACTGCCATGGGAAAGCAGGTATTCCCAGCAGAGCCCAGCTAAGGTGCCTCCAGGACCTGGAGTACCACTGAGCTCCTTTTTCTCCTTTCCATCCGTATGCAAGATTGCTCAGAAGGGTGAAAATTCCAGCGAAATGGCATGTTAGCAAAAAGCATGCATTAACAACCCTGTGGGAATGGCTGCAAAATGCTTCCCCTCACCAGAGCTACCTCCAGCATGGAAACTTCACTTACTGTTCCCTTAAGGATGAGCTTAGAAAATTGTAATGTCTCTCTGGTGACTTATATTTCTGAGAATCCCAGAGCACTTAGTAAATCGCATCCTCCTGAATTACTTCAGCTGGGGCTGGGGCACAACCAGAGCTGGGGTGACAACTGGCAGGTGTTTAACTTCACATACCCACAGTCAAGAACAACTTTGGCTAGACAAGGAAAAGAGCCCCACCCTTGGCTTGGTGGTGGTGGAGTTTGGTTTTTCTCTTAGGATGCAGAAAATAAAGTGCTAATGTGAAGCTTAGACCTATTTGGGCTGTTCTGAGGAAAAGTCATGGAGTTTTCAGCATCACCAAGAAAACAGCACCTTGGGTTTATCTTTCGCCTGCTTACAGCTGACAAGCTGCTCAGGGGGGTGAGTCCTGAACACACAAGTGAGGGCATGGCCTGGGGCTGCAGCCCTGCAGTCACTTTATTGCTTGGCTGGGTTAATGTGACCGAGAGGTGCACACAACCCCCCAGTCAGGGCAGGAGGAGGTGGCTGTGGGCACGAGGCAGCAGGGAAGCCCCGGCTGTGTCTGCAGCTCAGCGCGCCCGCCGAGCCTCGGCTTTCGAGGGAAGAGCGTGACCTTCTGCATCATCTCCTGAGGACGAGCTGCTACAAAGGACAAATTATCCACCTCACCCTCCTACTTCCCACTCTGTTCTTCTGCCAGCTCGCTTTTCAAGAGCCACTAGTGCAAAGGGCAGCTAATTATTCCAGGAATTCAAATTGGTTGCTTTTATGGTGAAGATCAAACAAAAGCAAACCCCCAGCAATGCGTGCTGGTGTTGGCTGCCTGCCTCAGCCACCAGCCCAGTGCTGGGAAGATGTGTCTCATCCTACCAACAGCTTATTATCTGGGCAGAAGTCGCTAGACCACAGATGAGGAGGGATGGAGGGAGAGGAGGATGAGGACAACAGGAGGCTGAGGGAAAGGAAGCAGCAGAAAGCAGCATGGTTGGGGTGTGACAGGTGAAAGGTGTGACAGAGGTTGTCTGTGCTCAGCCATGCAACCCAGTAACATCTCTGCTGTCTCAGCTCTTACTGGCTGCTGTTATTGTCTTAATTCCCATTCCTGGGTGGCATTGGGGCAAGGCAGTGATTTTTGGGCCATGCATGCCCAGGTTGGGTCACCTCTCCTCACCACAGACCTGCCTCATTAGCCAACGTGCCCGTGCTGAGGATGTGGACTTGCACCACCTATTTTGCCCCCCTATTTCACACAGTGCACTTTCCTCTTCTACTGACTATATCAAAACAGCAAGGCCAGCCCAGGGACACATGACAGTGACATTTTCTATTTCCCCCAAAGCCAACATCTCCTGTTGCTGAAGGAGCCTCCCTCCTGTGACCAGGGTCCCACTGAGGCAGCTGTGGGGAATGGCTGAATAAGACCATAATGTTTCTTGTTGCCTTGACAATACACTGAAGCTCAGGAGATCTATTTTAACCCTGTGCTGGGGTAGTACCAGCTGATGAAACTCTGCTGGAAACAAGGCAAGTGACTAGACTCGTAAAACCAAGTTTTCACATGTTTGGTAGGATCAGCATGGTAAGTGGGCTTCTGCCTCTGCAGAGGGGCTGGCTCTTTGCCTGGGAAGAGTTTCCAGTCTCTCCCTCTAAAGCTGGATTTTCAAGTACTACATAGAAAATCCCTTCCCAGTACACCACTATATTTTGGAAATAGGGCTTGAAAATACAAAAATAATCCCAAATATTCAAAACACTGATGTTCTTTAACTAGAGCCTCATGCAAAAACTGCTGAGTCTGAAGAAAAGTACAGCCAATATCCATAGGCTTTAGGGTGAACAACCAACAGGCTGTTGCTTACAGAGAGCTGTAATTCCTATTTTGCCAAGCACTGTTTCTTTTACAGTGCTATTAATTCCAATCATGGCACACCTAATTTAGGAATTCCTCGGTGACCAATACATTTCAGTGCCATGACAGGAGTGTGCGGCAGTGAGAAACCAGTTACACGTGGTTTCCTAAGCTCAGTCCATTACTTGCTCTCCAGGGAGCAGCACCATTTCCTAAAGTGAAACCTCACTTGATCACTCCATGTAGTGTCTCCATGAATAAATCAGAAACAGGCTTCCTTGTGAGGGTCATTGCCCAGCCAGGATTATCCTGCAGTGCTGGAGGTTCAAAATTTCTTTTTCTGAGAAGCACTGAGACATCTGATTGAGGTCCCTCAACCCAAGGTTGCACGAACTGCTGACTGTCTTCAGACCTGTTGGAAGCATCGAGAGCGGAACAGGCAGGTACTGCTCCAGCTCTTTCTAAATCCAACTCTTTCTAAACACAGTTACTCAACTTCCTGCAGCAAGGCAGAGCAATTACACTACAGATGATGAAATATTTCCTTCAGTTTACCCTTCAGTTACCCAAGGAGTGATGTAACCAGCCGTCCCTTAGTTTTACACACCTAACGCAGTAAAGAGCAGGAGCAAATCAGTTCTCGGGTATTTAAATCCTCCGGTAAAACCTTTTCTGTTCTATTTATTCAGTTCCCTCTCACATCTGCCATCGCAGTATCCTTACACCCTTCATCCTGCCAAGGTTAATAGTCAGAGCTGGGACAGTTCCAGCTCATTTCATCGTCATGTCTGAGATGACATTTTAAGCAGCAAGTGCTTTGTGTTTAACTGGAGTAATGTCAAGCGCCTTACCTCTCATAGCCAATGCTGAGAGCGTGTTCAGTCAGAAATCTGCTAAATGGCTGCTTCCCATAATTACACTAATTGCCTAGGAGGAAAGAGAGAGGACTGTATCTTCCACTGAAAAAAATGCACAACTGTTAGTCTACACTGACCTTTTCCTGCTCTTTCCTTCTCCTGTGTGAATGAACATTATTAGCCGAAACTTCCCCGTGTCTGCTCCTTGTTCTGCCCTTCCTGGTTACAGCTTGGAGTGACATGGCCAGCAATTTGCATGGGTTTTTAAAAAAGCAGGTGCAATTTTCATGGACATGGATTTTACCTTTTCTTAACTGCATAAACAGGATATTCTGTTGAAAATAAGGCTACGTGGAGCAACATATTTGATCGTGCCCATCGTTTTCTCCAACTGAATACTCCTGTTTACTTACCATTAAACTCAAACTTCGGGGAAAACAAAGCAAAGTGTGTGGTTTCAACAAATCAGGAACTCAAAGAAATCCTTCTGTACATTATCATCTTTATCGGCATCTTAAACAACTTCCCCTACCAGAAAAGCTGCCCAGAACGAGGACGGAAGAGCAAGCTTTGCCACAGACAAACCTGAACTGGAGCTCAACCAGCAGCACCCAGGAATTAACTCCTCCCCTCCTGGGAGCTGGGGCTTTCCTCTGGCCTGGAAATGGCTATGGTTGTTTGTGCTTCTTCCTCTAATCCAACATAAGCTGCAGAAGCTCTTGAGGTTTCTATGTACAAGGACAAATCCATCCCAGCTCTCCCAGTAGCAGGACAGAGCCATCTCCCTGCATAAGAAACACCAGCTCCCAGCACACTGGGAGTTATCTGCAATGCCTGTTATCTACAGCCCCGCTCTCTGCTGCACCCTGACAGCTCTCAGTTAAACAACTGGAACCCCACAGATTTCCCTCAGATCCGCAGGCCATCAAGAAACCCCGGAATAGGCTGCAGCAGGCGAAAGCCCCGGGTGCAGTGTGGGGAAGCCTTTGAAGCTCACATCACTTGGGTTGGAGGTGTTTTGAACTTCGGAGAGGAAGCGATATGAAAAGAAAAGGCTTTTATTCTGACAGTCAAGCTTAAGCCTGCCATGACTGTATGTAAAGTGCAAACTCGGAACTTAAAGAGGGAAAAAAAATAAAAGGGCTGGATTCAGCGGACAGTCGGGTTTGACTCCAGCTCAGCTGTCAGAGGAATAAAGCCTTTGAAAAAGAACAAACTAAATCCTCAGTTCTTTTCCCCAGCATCAGCTCCAACTGTTGCAGCTTCAAAGGCTGGGCTATGCCGTGGAGGTCCCGGAGGGAGAGCGAGGCCACCCCCGCTGCTGCTCCAGCCCTTTGCACACCAGGCCACACCACAGCTCTTCGCTCAACACCGTGGGACCCCCAGGCTGGTCCTGCTCCCCTGGCCAGGCTGCTGCCTACCCACACCCCCACACCTGCAAGGAAATGGGGGGCTCATTCCCTGGCCCTGCCTGATGTTGTTTCTCTGCTTTGGGGTTCCTCTCATGGCAGTGCTGGGTTTGGGTCAGTGCCACCTCTCATGTGCTCGTTTGGGAAATGAGTGAGTAATTACCATCTCTGCTTTGTACCTCCAGCCTCTGCTCCTACACCTCCAGACACGCTCCAGGCGCGGGGGTGACCTTACTGTCAGAGCTCGCTGGCGATCCGAAGGCAAAGGTGTGCTGAGGCAATTTGCATGTAGGGACAGCAAACCCAACAGGCAGAATGTCAGGGCAGAAACTAAGGCTGCTCATAATTACCGGGGTTGTATTTGCCTTTCCAAAGGGCACAACATTTCATGCGATTCATTAAGATTAGAGCCCTGAGTGTACTCATCAGGGCCGTGTTAGTGTGGAGATTAATCATTTTAAGGCGCATGGCTGAGCTTTGGTGGTGGTTCCTGTGAGGCTGTGCCGGCTGGCCCTTGGGTGACGTGAAGGCGCTTGTGCTCAGCACAGCCTGGTCAGGAGTGAGCCAGCCCCAAGGTATTTGTGTGGTCCCACCACAGCCCTTGTGGTGTTTTAATAGTGGCCAAAGCAGGTCAATTAAAGGGGGAGCCTTGAACCACTGCTGCTGCTACTGTAACCTTGCATGCTGGTATTTTTGGTCCCAATCCCCGTGGCTAGTGCCTCTCCATTGGTGGTGGCAGTGACGTAGCAAGTGGGATGTTCTGGCTGGATGAGTGGTAGACATCAGGTATTAAGGGTTCCTTTGCAGGGTGGACTGCAGCAGGAATAGCTCCTGGGTCACATACAGGCAGACGCAGGTCTGGGCTGCAGGATGAGGTACATGCACATCTCTGCACCTCAAACCACGCACTGGCCCTTCCTAGTGTGGTATTAAGTCATAACTGAGAGAAATTAATCCACATTTTAAGCCCTATGAATATTTTAAAAAGTATATAAAACCCTGAAATGGGTATTTTTAAGATTGCTGTATGACAAACTCAAAGATTTATTACTCTTATAGTCCTGCATAGCTGCAAAGTCCGCAAGTTATTACAGCTTTACAGCATCCTGACCCTTCAAGTATTTGTATTTCCCGTTGCATCCTTAGCAGGGATAAGAGATAACTGCACTTGTCTGCAAAACGCCTTGGGTAAGACAAGATCATCAGGAAAATGGCAAAAAGCAAGATGCATGCTCCGTGTTGCACTGACCTCCCTGTCACTTCTACTCAGTTTATTAGCAGAAAACATACTTTTACTGCACTCCTGCCTTCAGATTCAATCTACTGCAGGAGGTGCACGGCCACAGAGGGTTGCTTTCCCCTTTTCACTTTACGATATGATGCAGATCACTCTGAGAAAAGCCTCTCCTCTCTGCCGGCCCGTTGGCAGCAGCAATTCTACCTGGTGAGGCAGGGATGGGGAATAGCTGCGTGTTCCCAGCGTGTCCAGCCTGACCTAATCCATGAGCTAACCGAGGCTGCGTGAGCATCCACGGGACGTTTCTTTTGGCAAAAAGCGAATCTCTGGCAAGTTTGCTCCGTGAGATCTCACAGACTTTCCACAAACATATTCCTGACGTCAAAGACCTTTACAAAGGTGGCATTAGCTTTGTTCTTCCACTCAAAAATGGAGCTTTTCTCCAAATTTCATTCCTTTTTTTTTTTTTTGATCAGAAAAGCCCCACCTTGATTTTCTGGCACAACTGTTTTCTCTGCAGCACTAAGTCTCATTATGAGTTGAAAAGACTGATGGAAAGCATGAGGCTGTAAAAGGAGGAAGTGCTAAGGTTGTGGCTTTTATTTCCAAAGCATGAAATAAGGTATTGAATAATGAGGTTTTCCTTTCATTGCTTGAGCCCTGTGGGGAGATTGCTACAGCTAATTCCTAGTTGTGTGTTTAACCAACTTACAAGCAAGGTCATTTGGTCACATATCATGTACGGGAACCCCGTGTGTCCTTTGGGAGAAGAGAATTAGAAGCAAAATGCACCAGATCTCTGAGTTCATCAGAATAAATGCTGTAGTCCCTCATCTCTCAGGCATGGAGTGGCCATCTGACCCAGGGCACTGCTGGTCTAACAGCATTATCTTGGGGACATTTGGGGCTCTGTTGCCCAGAGACTGCACATGGTCTGCCAAAGAAACTGTTCCTCTCAAATCTCAACTGGTCATCCACAAACTCCTCATAGGAGGAAATAATAACCACAAACTTTCTCAGCTGACACCACAGGGTTGGCCACATTACAAATGAACTTTTCCCATTCATACTCTGGTTTCATCACATGAAGAAGAAAGAGAAAAAACATTGCAACAAGAGAGAGGCTGAAAAGAAAGAGCAGAGCAAAGTAACAGTCATTATAAACAATGATTCAGGAGATTCTTTCCAAAAATAACACAAGCAGCTCACTTAATGTCCTACGTCAAAAATGGTGATTCCATGTCTGGTATTCTGGAATAAGGACCATTAACTACTAACAGTATTTTCAAATATTAAGCAAAGTAGAGAAAAGTTGTTGCATGGATAAATGAGCTAATGGGCTGACATCACATTTCCTAGAATCATAGGAAGGCTCGTTTTGGAAGGCACATTAAAGATCAACTAGTTCCAACCCCATCTTAAGCAACTCTGATGATTATGAAGCATTTTGAAAGTATTTTATCAAACTGGTATCACAACACAAACCCTCCTTCAGGAAGCTGTGATAATACCAAAGACAAAGCTGGCAAAATCAGGAAAACTGTTAAAGCTTTTTCTGTCCCTGTTCTACCTCCAGCTTCAGCCGAGTGCCTGCCACTGGCTGCAGTACCCCCACATGTGATAACATTTGATAAACCACAGAAAAATTAATGTTGCCATCCTACAGTTCCCTCATTTCAGCCCTGAGAAGGATTAGTGCTGTCAAGGATGTGCTGGGATGTGCAGCAGGGCGGATGTAAACCTCCCTCAGTTTGCACCTACTCACCTGCCAGCAGCAGGATGGGGAGCAGAGCTTGGAGAGAGGCAGGAGCTCTGACTATTTTTATTTTCCTGTTTAAATGTTTTCTTTTTCTTTGTTTGACTTTACAGCCTAGAGTCCATTACTCACTCCGTGTCTGAAATTGAAATTATGGGGGGTAAAAAAAGTATCAGTGCATTTACTTGGATTCATTATCTGTCAAGTGGTATAGAAGGATTAAATCAGGAAGGAAATTTTAAAACCATTCTTCTGACATGAGTCACAGGAGTAAGCTATCAGAAGCTGTGTCAAAGGCACTGCAGTTGGCAAGAAACATATACCATCTTTATGATTCTTCCTTTTATGAAACCCAAACCATAAACAACAGGAACAAGGGAAGGGAGAGAATATAATTTCATTAGAGCAAACGTGACATAAATTTAATAATAAATAATAGCCGTTATCAAGAAAAATATGAAAAGCCATTTTCAAAATCATTAGCTCTAATCACAAATGAATTTTGCAGCTTCTTTTCCATTTTGCTCTTCTGTAATGAACTCTGATAAATTCAAGGGACTACATGTTAAATAAAGAGATAGAAGGGTCTAATTTGCTGCTTCATTAAACCAGCTTATTTCTGGAACGTCTTGCGTATTGCTCTGAATTTCCGTTCTCTGAAAGGTGGAGACAATGAACTATCTGTCTCTAATGTAGTGTGGCACACAATTAGGGATTCAAAAGGATGTGAATCTCTTCCCATCAGAGATACGCGCAGCGATTATTGTTTTATTACCAAATACTGTCAGCGTTACGGATTTCCAACAGCTACCATGACACCTGACGTGCATGCCAAATCTGCACAAAGCATTGCAGGGAAAAGTCAGATGAAGCTTATTTACGCCACATTATTCCTTCTTACACAGGTCTTCAGTAAGTCTGGTGTGGTTAAATATTCCCAGAGTGAAGATTTGCAGTGGGGCAGGATATATAGAGGATGACCTGCCATTTGGATGTATTTTTAACGTGGGGATACAGCACAAACTCAAGTTTACAAACTCTGCTGGTAAATCCACAGAGCCCTTCAGAGCATATCTGAGTCTGCCTCTAGTCAGCAAACTTACACATGTGGATCTGAGACACTGGCCTTCACAGGATGAATTTTAATGCACTGAAGTTCTTTCAGCCTCAACTGAATATTTTTTTTTTCAAAACACACATTAACAAAAAAGTTCTCTAACATCTACTTGGTTCTGGCAGGAGGAAGATGGTTGAAGCAGCCCTGGAAGCATAAACAGGATCAAAAAAGACTCTGACAAACAGACTGAAAAAGACTTTGACGTGATAAAGTAACACAGATGTTTCCTTAGGTGCGGTATCAGCTTGGGTTTTACCTCCACAAGCAGCATATTTGTAATTATCCACAGGAGACACTCTCCTGGTAATCTGAACAGCAGCAGAAGGAAACTATCAAGGCATTTAGGTGTGTATTTGCCTTCACATATGCACACCTATGGCATGGTCAGGATTACCACTGATGTACCATGGGTCTGCCAGAACTGCCAAATTTCCAGCCACTGAGCATCACCATCCCTGGTGATTTCATTCTCCTCTTATTGTCCCGCCCAGCACAAGATGCCCACAGCTGGAAGGAAGACAGCAGATTTTGTACTGACAAGTGTGCCTGACAGTTTAACAAATTTATTTTAAAATACTGCCAAACAGACAGTATTTTATACTCCTTTTTAATGATAATTTCTGTGAAAATTACTTTAATGGTAGATCAGTATCACTAGTAAGACAACAGGGTAACTATGTGTGGAATTTATGGAGAGTTTTCAATACATTCTCCTTAGAATACCAAGTCCAATTGAAATGCAAAGCATGGTAGACTTTCTCTTTTAATGACACTTAGTGAAAATCTTCTAAATATCTGAAAGCCTCACCTGGGAGAACGAAGTAGGAATTTAAAAGAGATATGCAAATTTATTGTCATGAAGATGACAGATCAGTGGGACACAACTAACCCCAGCTCTGAGGGTACACGTGCTAAAATTCAAAGCAAACAGGTACTGTGATCTCCCGTTGTGCCTCTTTCTTCACTGACGTGTAGACACCCTGCTGAGGGAGAACCGTAACCCTCCACACAGGGGTCAGCTCAGCACACACACAGAGCCTTGAAAATCTGTGAATAATAACTGTGAGCATCTTCTTGCCCAGGGAAGCTGTGGCTGCCCTACCTCTGGAAGTGTTCAAACCCAGGTTGGATGGGGGTCCCTGCCCATGGCGGGGGGTTGGAACGAGATGATCTTCCAACCCAAACCATTCTGGGATTCTCATGAAGAGCGGAATCTTCAGTCACTTGCAGGGTCCAAATTGCCATTCCAGCATAAAGCAAAGCAAGAGCTGTAATACATTTTATAACTACAGGGTGCAAAAAGGAAAGAAAGAAACTCCCCAGAACACTGGACTTGCAAATTTAAACTCAGAAGTCAGGACATTCAAAATCACAGTTCCCTCAGCACCCATAACTTACCTCCTTGCACATATGTTGCACGTGCTGCTGGGTATGAGGTTATATTTATGTCTTGCTCTTTCTCATCCAGGAGCAGAGTTACGGCTGTTGGGGGAACTGTAAGTTTTATTTTCCTGACTTCTGTGCATTGAATCCTCAAGAAAGGAAAAAAAGCAAAAACAAAAACAACCCACTTATTTGGATAGTAGCAAACATGCCTCTCTCTGTTTTATTTTATTTCCACATCCTTTTCTGGTCCTCTGCCTCTTCACAGCCAGTTAAAAGTGTGGACTTTACACACACAAAGAGGAACAGTTGTTAAAAAGAAGCAATCTGTGCCTTCTATAGGAAAAAATTCTTCACCAAAAGGCACTGGAACAGGCTACCCAGGCCAGTGATGGAGTCACCATCCCTGGAGGGATTTAAAAGATGTGTAGATGTGACACTTAGGGACATAGTTTACTGGTGAACACAGCAGTGCTGAGGTAACACTTCTGAACTTAGAGATCTTTTCCAACCTAACCGATTCTATGATTCTTTGGAAGAGGCAACATCTTCCCACACAGGAACCTGAAGACCTCAGAACCTTGCAGGACCTCGTTGGAGATGCTGCATTAAAAACATTAAAGCCTTCTAAATAAGTTTTCATTACTGAAGTATTGCTTGCAGCCACCTTTTAAAATAAACTCTAACACTTTCTTGTGGGTGACTTGCAAAAATGTCTAAGACACAGTCATCCCTGTCTGGAATGTCCTTACAACATGGGTTTAAAGTTTATCAAAATGCAACTGTTATTTATAGCCAAGCCATGGAGCAATCCAGAGCCCCTGTTTCAGAGCCATTTACCAGCACTCATTGCACTGTGTCATTGAGAGGTGAGGAAGACTTCATTTTCCTCTTCTGCCTGCAGTGGTGGTGGCTGTTAAGTGGCCTTTTTGCTGGAAATAGTATTTGGGAGATTGGCACATACTTTCAAAGAAAATTTCTGCGTCTCTGCTGAAGCCTGTTAAGTAATGCCTGTTGCAGTGTCTCAGATGTGGTTACAGTGAAAGGGTCTTTGCAAAGGCTTTGGGAGCCCGTGGGATGGTTCCCAATGACTTGGATAACCCTTGGATTGAGCCCTAAATCCCTTCATTGCCTTCCCAGCATTCCCAATTACTTTGCTGACACCGTGGGCAATGGCAGCAGATACAGCAGGACGTGTATGCAGGCACTTGGTCACAGCTAAATGTGACAGAGAGAGAAATAAGCAGCACTAACAAAGCTAATACTCAGCATTTTGATGTCCAGTAGAGCACTGCTGTGATGGTTTGCTCTGTAAAGCAACCGATGCTCTTCGGTCCCTTCGGTCATTTATTTATAGGAGGAAAAACGAAAAGAGAATTAGCTTGGATACTGCTGCTGTGTCTCTACACTATAATAATTTCCTGTGGAAACCCTAGCAATTAAAAATTGCTTTTGATTTGATTTCCTGGAACATTCTCTTGTTTTCAACTCCAGTGTGGGTTTATTTCAGACATATTTCCGAGGCTTTCAATGAACAAAGATGCAAAGAAATGTATTGCATTTGGAAAAATCATACAGATCGTAGATGTCTTTTCAAACAAGTTATAATGATGTTTCAAGGGCAGTTTAGACCTCTTCGAGTTGCATATTCTCATTACCATTCTTAGCAACAGACATAAGTCCTTCAATCTCTATGTAGTTTTGTTACTCTCTCTCCACAATTTTCAATTTCCTTACAACTATTCAGCTGATTTATTATTTCCCTCCTGTATTTTAAATGCATTGTAACCCCATACATTTGTTTCACTCTCTCAGCTTCAATACTCAAGGTCGTCAACCCCCCCCAAATATCCCTTGCTTGTACCACACCTTTAAACGTGCTCTTTCTTGTCCAGTGACTTGTTACGGAATTACCAGTGGCGATATCATCTTGTTTTTATATTTTTATCATTAGATAGAGATAAAAATGAACTCAACTGAATAAAATGTAGGAAGATACTTGCAATATCTGTGGCAATTCTGCTGCTGACCCAGTTACAGAGGTGACAGAGAGATATAGAATTAATCTTTCTCAGTGCTTTGCTCAAAAGTTAACTAAGAAGAAATAAATTATATAGTATTAACTTTTGACCCTTCTGATTAAGTGCTGCTTACACATGCATCAAATTTTAATTGACTGTGTTGTAGAGAGGCGAAGTACAGGCCAATCAAGACAGTCCCTATTTGCCTTAGAACTGAAGATGTGCTGCCAGCCACATCTCCAGCTTGCACCTCAACACCTCTGTGGGTTCACACTTGGTTGGGCACCATCCCTTTGTCCTGTGCCTGGCTGGGAGCTGGCTCACCCTCCACGTACACCAAGGCAGCCCACAGGGACCCCACAGGTCCCCAGCATACAAGGACACACCTCTGAGCAGTTCTGTTGGAAAATGCAAATCTGGGGCTCAGCCAAACCTCCAAACCTGACAGTGGAAGCAAGAAGATGTGATCATATTGTAGCTCCCTGGGAATAAATACACAGTGTGTAGGAATTCAGTTTCCTAACTGTGCTGAGGGAGAAGATCAAAGAAGGTTGAAGAAGGTCAGGGAAGGTTAAAGAAGGTCAGGGAAGATCAAAGAAGGTCAGGGAATGTCAAAGAAGGTCAAGAGAAGGTCTGTCCAAGCAGAGTTGAGTGCATAGGCAGAGCAGGATGCTCATGTTGGGAGATTGGGCAGGTGCTACTGAGGGGACTTGGGGGCCAAAGGGCTGCAGTGACAGAGCTCAGGGTGACAGCTGCTGCCCATTGCCCTGTGGGACTGTCAGCAACGTTCACAGCACAGCAACACAGAGCTGTGGGGCTGGAAGGGACCTGGGGAGCCGAGGCAGTTGGTGCCCTGCCCCAAGGCACAATCAGGCCCTGGTAGACCCTCCCTGGCAGCTGATTTTCTAGCTGAGATAGCTCCTGCCTCCTCTCCAAATCTAGATCTAGATCCAGATCACCCATTCAACACTCCCAGGCTCCACCAGCCACACGACTTGCTGACAGCCCATCCACATCCTCCCTGCCACCCGCTCCTGCCAGCCTTTTGCCAGCTCCACGCCAAACCTCAGGAGCACCAGCTCTTCTGCAGCAGCAATTTTGATGTAGGCACAGAGGGAAAGAGTGATGCAGAACACTGCAGTTGTGGTTTTTTTTCTCTGTGTTCCTTAGTAACCCATTTTGCGTGCTGGAAACAAGAACACAACTAAAGTCTAAGCCCCTAAATTGCTGAAGAGAGCAGAGCAAAGACTACGAATGAGAGGGATTAGATGGAGCCACCCAGTTTCATGGCCAGATTGCCCCAGGGGCTCGTGGAGCTCCTCACTTCATGCACATCCTTTCTGATTTGAGGCCCTTTAATCCAGATGTAAATCCAGTGAGGAAAAAATGGGGACAGTGCCCTTCCAGAGCTGTCCTCGATGGGGCTGAAATCACTACCACATGTTCCACTGCTGTCTGCAAGCAGTGTCAGCATGGGAAGTGCCAACCTCCCGTGGAGTGTTTACCGGATGGATGAGCCCAGGAGCTCAGACAAGACAGGAAAGGATCTGCTTTCATTCCCGCTAACCCAGACCCTCCCCTTGAATCACAGGCTTGGCTTAAAAACAGGAGGGTTATGTAAACATGTAGCTTCAAACTGACAGCAAGCTATATCTCCTTCTTCTCTACTAAAAAGTTGTGGGGTTTTTTTCCATGCAACTGCCAGACCTGGAGACTGCGTGGTGCAGGCACGGCCAGTGCTTGGAGCTGGGATGGGGAGAACCAAGTAAAACCCATCTCTGGGAGACTGGTATAGAAATTCCCCATCCTGTCAGTGTCTGTGCTCACATGGGCCTCGGATCCTGTGGCTTTGGTGCTTCTCTGGGCAGGCACAGTCCTGCATGCCCGGAGGAGATGCCCAGTGCAGCAGCAGCTCCGGGAGCCGTGGCTGGTGGGGAGCTGGGGGACGGGGCGCAGCTTCTTCAAAGCAAACTTCAGGCTCGTGTTCAACTTATGAAAACAAATGAAAGGGAGGGAAAACCTCTCCTGTTACTCAGTCCCGGGGCAGCAGGGCTGTGTCTCCGCGGGTGTGCTGGTTCACACGACCGCAGGCAGTGCATCCCGAGGAGGCACAGCCGGGGCCGCGGCTCTGACTCACACCTGCAGGTGGGAGATGCTGTCACCGGGCTCCAGCCACCCACAGCCACCGTCCCGTGGCCACCAGACCATCTGTGTCACCAGCAGGGACCTTCACCATGCTGGCTCCCGGCCCATTCTGGCACTGAACACAGAGGAAGCCTTTGGAGAGCCCAAAGCTCTTCTCTACGAAGTCACGGAAAGTTTTCCCAGCAAGTTTTCAGCTTCCCCATCCCTCCCAGCTGACCCTGCCTTGCTGTAGCCTCAGCAGGGTGCACATGCTCCTGCTTTACCTCCACCACCACAGACAATGCCACTTCCCAGCACTCCTCACTGTTCCAGAGTCGTCTTACATGTTTTATCCATACAAAACAGTCTTTGCTTCACTCTTGCTGGGAGTTGCAATAAAACACGCAGACTTCATTTGCTCATTCGACTGGGGCTGGTGTGAAAAGGCCCCTGCAGCTGCCCCTGAACCAAGTACCTCAAATCTTTCACTCTTCCTGAGCTGGTTTTCCTGGAAGAGGCTGCAGAAACCTCCTCAGCAGCCTCCCTGCTGATGATGGCAGCAGAGCCCCAGCAGCTCTTTCTGACACCCCTTACACTCCCTTGCATGGGGTGGTTTTAAAAGCAGAGTTTGAGTGAACTACATAGCAAGAAACAAAAGAAAACAATCCCAAACCCAGCACACACAACTTCCTTCACATCTCTACAAAAGCAAACAAATTTTAAACCAAGTTGTTCATTCCCATCAGAGAAAAAGAAGCTACTGGTGCATCTGCTCTCCAGGCACGACCCCTTCGAGCTGGCAGTGCCGTCCACAGGGACCTGCTAATTTCCCATTCCCTAATGAGGACTACAGACCTGCACTGCTGACTTGCTCTGTGTTATAAGGACCATTAAAACACTCATTAGAGAAGTGCTCCGCTTGCTCTTTGGCCTTTGGAGCTCGTTTGGGTCGCTTAGTAGCTGGTCAGGCTCTTGGAGGAGCATTCTTAAGAAAATAACATCTGATGATAAATTTACAGCTCCAGCAACTGCATATTAAGTGCATTTTACTCCAGCTAGTTCTGTGTCAAGAGTTGTCAGTACGGATTGGTCGGAAAGAGAGTATGAAATATTCATGAAGTTATCAATGGCACCAAGATATCCAGCTAATGATGCTGCTTAGCAGTTCCTCTCAGGCTCTGGCTGCCCGATGCTGACTGGCTCGTTAATGTAACTGTGATTTGATTTGCCTTTGTGGCAGTGTTTGCTCCATACCCCTGACACACCACTGTACTCCTAGACCAACTCCATCTTAATTAGCTTTGCTGCCACTGGAATCAGGCGACATGTTGCAGGAGTCACTTAAATTAACTTCTGACTCTTCCTCAGACAGATGGGACCTCTTCACTGGTGCCTGCCCGTTACATTTGTTTAGTCATTCTTTAAAGGACTGTCACAACATGCTGTGCTGTCTGGGTGCATCAGGGATGTGACCTTGGCTTCAGCCCCGGGTTTTGAAAATGAATGCGTTTGCTGGAAGGTATCTGAACTTTTCCAGGCAAGTGGGTTAGTAATTTGGATCACAGCACAGAGGCTTCCAGGTAGCGAGGTCCTGCTGGCTTGTGCTGCTTGCAACCCAAAATAGGAACTGCTTTGAAATCATCATCCCACCCCACCCCCAGTGCTCACCACAGATGCCCAGCTTAGGCTAGTGATGGAGCTGGGGTCTGTGGTGGTCTGTGCTGTTTGTGTTCCCACCACGGCACAGGCTGGACTCAGTCTCTGCTCTGCACACAGAGCCCTGCTGATGGGCTTTGCATGAATGAGCACAAGGAGCACAGGCTGAAGCCCCTCATGCTTCCCTGGCCGTGCTAAGCTTGCTCAGGAGAGCGTCAGCCTACGGCTGGTCTTGGACATTCAAAAGACGGAGTGTCAGTGCCCTCTGTGGCCCGTTCCAGCCAGGAGCTCTCGCAGAGGGAAATGCCGTAGAGCTCCAACATATTCATGCTGTGACTGCATGCTGCCGGGGGCTACAGCACCACCCTCCTAAAGCTGGCTGCACTGTGCTAGAGACTGCAGGAAAGCTGGAAGAAACCCAGATGGTACAGGATGGATCAATCTGGAGTATTCCAGCCCAAATTCTGGACTGCAAAACTTAAAGACATTTCTACAAACTTTAGCAATGCTGGATGAGGGGCTGGGGTGAGGCTGTTTGGTACCTGGAGGTCACTGTGCTGCAGAACTGGTCCCATCACAGTGGCCAGGAGACTTTTGTCTGCAGGCATGTTACTCTACCCACCACAGGAAAAGCATCCGCTGAGGATCCTCTCACACAGCCCTTGCTTTAGTTTGAGTCCAGAGCCACAAAGGGATGGAACAGCTCCAGTCATACCCCTGTATCTGGGTGCAGGAGCAGACCTGAAAACCTGAACTGATGCTTAGTCAAGAGACTATTCAGACTTGGCCATCTACTTGACTTTATCTAGAGCTGTGAGCAGTCAGTACTCTTAGTTTCCATGGTTTATTAAAAAAAAAAAAACAAAAAAAAAAAAGGCGGGT
>JAYRBT010000023.1:3896550-3936439 GCA_036023395.1 Myiotriccus ornatus | reverse complement strand
GGGGTCTGAGTGTGGGGAGTGTCTGTGTGGGGGTGTCTGTGTGTGGGGTGTGGGGGGTCAGCACAGAGCAGGGGACGGCACCCGGGAGTGTGACAGGGGGGATCTAAAAACACACGGCAGTCAATACACTCGCCCAGAGAAGCTGTGGCTGCCCCGTCCCTGCAAGTGTCCAAGGCCAGGTTGGACGGGGCTTGGAGCAACCTGGGAGAGTGGAAGGTGTCCCTGCCCGTGGAGGGGGTGGAATGGGATGAGCTTTAAGGTTCCTCCAAATACAAACCATTCTGAGATTCTATGATACATATTTTGGCACTGCTTAGACAGTGCCGGATTTAGAATCATAAAGTCATAGAATGTCCTGACTTGGAAGGACCCACAGGGATCATTCAGTCCAGCTCCTCCCCCTGCACAGGACACCCCAACAATCCCACATGTCCCTGAGGGCACTGTCCAAATGCTTCTTGAGCTCCGGCAGCCTTGGTGCTGTGACCACTGCTCTGGGGAGCCTGTTCAGTGCCCAACCACCCTCTGGGGGAAGAACTTTTCCCTAATAGCCTAACCCTCCCTTGACACAGCTCCAGCCATGTCACTCAGGTTTTCTCAGGTCCTGTCACTGTCACCAGACTGAATAGATCAGTACGTGCCCCTCCACTGCCCCTCATGAGGATACTGAAGACCCCAGTGAGGTCTTCCCTCAGTCTTCTCCAGGCTGAACAAACCAAGTACCCTCAGCCACTCCTCAAATGGCTTCCCCTCTAAACCCATCCTCATCCTCATGGCCCCCCATTGAACACTCTCTAATAACAGGTTAATGTCTTTTTGCAGGGTTGTCTTCCCTACCCCAGTGCCAAGGCCACAGCTGTCATCTCCACAGATGCCCAGTGTCTGCTGTGTGCGGTCTGAGCAACTGGTGTGCTCAGATGATCTGTAAAACCCCACAACCCCATCTCCAACCTCCTGCTGATGTGAACGAGCCGCTGTAAACAAGCTGGTGTTTACACCAAAACCAGGAGACACTCACAATCCTCCCATCTGCACAGAAAAGAAACCAGTTTCTTCACTGTGGTTTCAAACTCTTGTCAAAGTCACAGGAAACAGCACAAGTGGAAGTAAAACCAGTCAAAAAATGATTCAGTTCAACGAAATCATCCCACCCCCTTCCCACACACGCACACGTATCTGGCATTTTCTTCTGACAGAAGAGCCAATCTGCCACTGCCTTTTGGGGGAATTGTCCTAATAACTGAATCAGTCATTAAAAAACCCCACCCTGATAAACGTGACCCTTCCCTATGTAAAGGTGGTTTCATGTAACTCAGACTAAGCACACGGATAACATCTTTTTATCAAGATCTTCCTGTGCCTGGCAGCACCAGGGTGTGAAAGGCCCTTTGCTGTTCTGAAGTGTTTACACTCCGATACAGCTACTCTGCCCCAGTTCATCTGCCTTGTGCCTCAGCAATCCCGAGATTTCACCCTTTCCTCCAGGAAATCAACTCCCAGTTGAGCTGGGAGTCAGGTGCTGGTGGCGTGTGAGTGCAAACGTCCAGATGGTTGTAGTCTGCAAACTAAAGATAGATAAGCATTGGTTACATTTTTCCCTTCTCCCAAGAGAAATCAAACCAGCCCTTCCCCATGTGTTTCCGCAGCTGTCAGGGAACCAGCAGAGTGTAACTCGGATGATTTTGCACCATGTTTACCTTTTTCCTCAGATACACGACACTGAGTCTGGATTAACCATGTGCTGTGGGAAAGCACAAGTCTCACCCTGTTTCCATCCCTCTCGTAACCGTCATTCAGGTGGGAAAAGAGCCTGAGGTTGGAAGGAGAGAGGTCAAACCCTGCAGATCATAGAATGATAGAACGGCCTGGGTTGGAAGGGACCTTAAACCTCATCTTCTCCCACCCCCTGCCATGGGCAGGGACACCTTCCATTATCCCAGGTTGCTCCAAGCCCCCTCCAACCTGGCCTTGGATACTTCCAGGGATGGGGGAGCCACAGTTTCTCTGGGCAACCTGTGCCAGGGCCTCACCACCCTCACGGGGAAGAATGTCTTCCTAACATCTAAGTTATGTGTGGCTGTGCCACTGCTCCCAGGCCTGACCTTTTCTTGTTCCCTCTCCCCCACAATCTGCCTGCAGAGGCTGCTTCCTTCGATTATCTTTCATTCTTGCCAGCTCTTTCCAGGACTTTGCCTTTATAATGATAAAATCAGTTTTTATTGGTGGGTTTTCATGCCCAATAACACACCAGATCCTTATTATTAATGCCTTACAGGCAGGCCTCCTTTCCCAGCACAGCAACTGCTGTTGTAAATGGCCTTAAATCCTGAAGCTCAGCACTGGGAAGCCAAGCCAAGCCGAGGCAGCGGCTGTGACAGAAGGATTGCATAAGGGGCTTAGCCTGGGGCTGCTCGTGGTGCAGCTTTACCTCTGCCTCCATCTAAACCCAGAGCCCAGGACCATGCCCAGGAATGACACAGGCTCACAAAGGCCACATCTTTCAGTAAGAATTAAATTCTTACACACCTCACTTTAAAAAACAGTCTGAGCTTCTCTGGTGCTGAAATTGTGTCTTCAGTCTCCCAGTCCTGACTGTTATGAGCGTTTTCCCTTCTTTTCCTTAATTTCTGGTGCTTGCTGGTTTTTGCCCTTTCTTCTGTGACTTGTAACTGGGATGAAATCAACGTGCTTCTAAAAATTACTCCAAAACCTATGTTAACAACAGGGGAGGATGTCCAACCTATACCCAAAATGGTCTGTGTTTACCACAACATTCCATCCTATGGGAAGGATGTAATTTTGTATTAAAACTCTTGAAGTAGTTTTCTCTAAGGAATTAATTGGATGTATTTGCAGCTGACTTTGTTTTCTTGCTTAGAAAGAGAATAGGCTTGCAAAAAGCTGCAGAAAAGGCCTTGGATGCAAAATAAATCTTTATTTCCTCTCTAAGTACCATTCTGGGGTGTAGTGACAGACCTGAAGAATTATTTTGTATCTTACATACTTTTTTATTTTACAAATTTCAGGATGTATTTATGTACTCCATCAAAAAAATGGCAAAATACAGAAGACTAGACCTGACTGTCTTGGTGTTTGTGAATTAAAAATCAAATTAAATTCAAATTGTAGCCTTTTTTAAAAGAGCAGGGATGGATGCCCAGATTCTCTCTTACTTTCCTGCTCTGCAGTTTGGTTTGCAAGCTTCCCCTTTGCCTCTGAAATGGAATGTTTCCACACTACTTTACACAGTACAAATGTTTAAAAGCTTTTTTTTCCATGGCATTTCAAGGTACAGTGAGGGACCCTGCATACGGTAAAGTGCTTTAAATCACCGATGGCATCAGCTTGGGATTGACTGGACCTTTACATAAACATGATTTAACACTATCTAAGTGGTTCCAGTTTGTCATTGATTTGTTCCTGGCAGTAATTCTGGGGCCTGGTTCTTCTCACACATACCAGGGAAAATCAGGAGCAGGCAATGAGGTCAGAGTCACTGTGTGATGAGTAAAATAGGATGTAAAATTCCTCAACCTGTTAGTAGTGTTTAAAAGTATTCTGAGATGACTCTGTGCTCTTTTATGCTTCTGCAGACTGAAATGAGAATTTTTTTTTTAAATTATTTTTTTCATTCTCCCTGTGGCTGGAGCGTTGGGAGCAGGAGGAGAAGCTCTGAGGCAGCACAGGGTCGGGTCAGGTAAACACAGCCACAACCTTGGGTGCTCCAAAGCATCCACTGAGTGCCCATTACTGGGTGTTGTTGGTCTTCCCATCAGCAAAGTGGATCCCACTGTAGGCCATCACCATAGAACATCTTAAGAGCCTGCGAGGCCCCTGGGTACTGCAGCGGTGGGCCTTGCCACAGGAGCTGTATAAATAGGCACAACAGTGCGCAAGTTCTTTCATCTGATCTGTTGCTGAATTTATCTTAAACTTCCTGTGCTCACAGAACATGCATGAAACTGTGTTGGTGACACTGATTTCAGAGGGCTTGTCTCTGCTTGGAAAAGCAAGTGAGAGAATTTATTTTGAGACATCAGGAAGGTGTGAATTTTGTCTTTGTAATTAACTACTTATAAATACGGTGCTCGACCCTGTTTTTTAAGCTAAGTGGGATTTCTAATAATCTCCATTTGGGGAAGGAGAGGTACTTCATGTCGATATTCCAAATGTACTTTGCAAAAAAAAGATTAGATTTTGCCCATCCAAAGCAGCCCTTGTTCCAAGAGTGCCGTGGCAGCTGCTGAAAGCCAGGCTGGAGGGGGATTTCCTGCACAGGCACAGCGAGCTGGCACAGCTGTGTGGAGGAGGTGTGACATGGAGCTCCATTCCCGACATCCTTGGCTGGGATTCACTCACTTTGCTCCAAGCTGGGGAGTGTGAAGATGCTGCTGCCATATCTCAACCCCGAATCAGGCATGTTCATGTTGCTGCTTGTCTTCATCGCCTCTTTCTTTCCCATTGCCATCCTTCTGGTTCTTCATTGTCCTCATAACAAACCAGCTTTATTTGAATTTTTTTCCCCACATTTCTCTGCTGAAAAATACCCCTCTAGTTCCCTTGCTGTGAAGCCGAAACTGGGTTTCTGTAAAGAGCTGTAGAGCAGCTGCAAAGGATGTTAGTGGTGGTTGTGGTGGTGACAGTGTCCAGATCCAAATCCTACTTCTGACTCCCCCTCCTCTGAAGTCTGACTTGTTCAGTGAGCACATTTTGTTGTGCTTCAAGCAGACTAATAAAATACACAAAGACAAATCAATTCTGCCCAGAACCTCAAATGCATTTTCTTCAGCTCATTCCCAGCATAGCTGTCTCCAGAAGGATGAGTTTGGAGCTGGCACAGTTCACAGGTACCCACTTGCTGCCTGGCTGCCTGCCAGTCACACCACTAGAGCCAGACAACACTCTTGCTTATATACTAACTCCATATATATATATGGATATTTATGGATATATATGGATATTTTTATATATGGATATTTTCTCTGGGAGATATATATATATATCCCAGAAAAAGCTGTATGTGCAACAGTTGGCTTTGACAAGGGCAAGTCTAGCACTGACTGATCTGGAGGTGGGTCTGCTGGTAGGGAGGGATGAAGCAGAGGAAGAGACGAAGCAGAGCAGTGACCTCACCCAGAGAAATAATGAAATGTTTTAGGATTGCAAATGCCACGTTTGGAATCAAAGTGTCCACCTTTCTGTAATAATACACAATATTGATCAGGTCCCTCTTGGTCCACAGACCACAGAGCTTGTGTACATAGTTAGGGATATTTCCCAGGTCATTGCCCGGCATCCCAGACTGGGTCTGCTGTCTCCTGTCCTGTCCCCGTCACGTTCATGGGAACACACGTAACCTGGAGCACACAGCATTTCTGAAATCTTTAATCAATTACTAGATATACAGCCTTGCTTGGACAACTTCCAAAGCTCATTCTCTGCTGCAGTTTTTCTCATGGGCACTTTTGGAAATTACAGTTCCTTGGTCTGGGTTACAAAGCTGCATTTTGATGTGGCGTTTGCCCTATCCCCGCTCCCTCTGTCATAAGGAGATAGAGAATTAGGGTTGTGTTTCCAGGAAGAACGTTGCTCATAATGGCCCAGAAGATTCAGAAATAAAAGCAAGATGGCAAACAAGCTCCAAATCTAGAGAAAAGTGGACTTTTCTTCCCATTAAGGACAAGCAATATCACCACTAGGAAACCCATGGAAGTGAAGAGCAGTGTAGGGGTTTTCTCCCATTTTATGTAACTCTGTTTTTCCTCATGTCCTCTTAAGTGAAACTGTATTTCATGCAGTTGTTTTAAAAGGCTGTGACATGCTTCTTTTAATTTAGCTGAGTTAAAGGGGTGAAAAAGTGAAAAATGCATAGACTAAGAAGGCACTAAACAGACACTGTGTTCCTCTAATAATTTTCAGATAAAACATCCACTGTGGATTGTGAATAAAATGAGTATTCCTTTAATGGGGATGCAAATGCAACTGCAGAAGCTGGGTACATTTACATCCAAAATTAATTAGGCTTCATTAGCAATAAGCCTCTGGAAATTTTAATTTAGACAGTCTCCTGGAGCACTACATTTCAAACCAGAATGCAGCAAGGCTTTGGATGCTTGAGGATGCTTGAGGAGTGCTTGTCACATATTGTCTGGAGATGTGGCTGTTCTGCAGCAGGAGGAAATTATTTTCAAACGTGATTTTTTTTATCACTCTGGGAATGTGAGCCAACATGTTTAAGGAAACTGCTTGCCTATGAAATATGCCAGATCAGCAGGTAATTCTGGCCACACATGGAAAACATGATCATGGAGCTTCTCACGTTGTCTCTGCTGATCTGTGTCCATCTACACCAGCACAGCCTTTATCAGTGTGCTTCCACAGGAAAATTACTGACCCCTTCTCATCCACTTCCCTCTGGAAGAATCGCTTCTGCTCTGGTGCTCCAAAACACTGACACCTTTTTTCTGTGTGTTTAAGTCATGCTCTGTTTATTAAAAAAAAAAAAAAAAAAAAAAGAAGGAGGTTCACATTGCTTCCTCCCTGGAGGTTTGCTTTCAAGTTTCAGCTTCAAACAAGCCCAGATTTCAAAGTTCCAGCACACACATTGTTCTTTATGCAGACCATGCAGGCCGAAGGATTCCCCTGCAGCTTCCCACAGTGTGCAGCCCCTGCTGCTCCCTGCCTGACGTACTGCACAGCTTAGTAGTGAGAGAAATAAACCCACATCACTTGCAGGACCCGAGCTGACAACATGTTTGGGGACATTTTCCTCCTTTCTCTCAAGATATTGTGTAAGACACCAGCAACATTACTGTTCTTTTCTGAAGCGACAGCACCTTACTGGCAGAACCATTCCCCAGCATTTGTGAAACTCACAGTGAGGAGCAACAAAAAGCAGTGCTTCCACCACACTTTGTGCTACTACAGGCTTACTTTAGTGCCTACACTGCTGCTGCTTTAATTCAATAACTCTAACTTTTAAAGGCAGGCTTAATCTGCTGTGCTGTGGCCTCTCTGTTGCAAGTCATCTCTCCTTATTCCAAGCAATTTAGTCCCTGATGCAGCAAGGCACTTAAATCCAGCTTAAGCGTCATCTAATTCAACGCCTGGGCTTTAGCTCTTGCAGGGTCAGAGTTATAACACTGTCAAATCCTCTCCTGCCAGCAGGATGGGACTCTGTGTGACGTGGTGCCCCTCCGTGGGGTACGTGATGTCTCTGGGTCATTCATGGTCTTGCTGACCTGGAGCTGCCCAGCTGAGTACAATGGCTTACTGGGGAATTAGGGGGAATGTCTCCAAGTCTCCTAGCTGCAACCACTCTGGAATGAGCTTATCAGACCACAGTGGGCTTGGAGGCCTTGCTCCAAGCCCTTGCTCTGTGGTTTTGTGCAATGAATATTATTCGCATAGAAATAGCCATGGTTTGGCATTCATTCCCTAATCCATGCTAAGATCTCCTGTTATTTCTGTGGTGATCCCTGAGTGCTGCCTGCCCCATGAGGCAAGATCAGAGCCACTGTCCACAGCCCCACAGGCCCCACCACTCCCTTTCCGTGACTCCAGGAACACTGTCCCTGTGCAAAGTGTCTGCTCTCTAAGGGAAAGGAGCAGCCATCCTCTGCACAACAGTGCACAAATAAGGACATGATTAAACCATACTGGATGCTGAGAGGCAAACTACTGCACTATGATGTTCAAAAAGCCAGAATAATGTGATGGTTATGAAGACAGACAGCTCAGGCAAAGCTTGCCTAGAGCACAGAATGATTGTCAGGATGGGGAAAAATGTAGAAAATCATGTGAGTGTGTAAAGCTGCCAAAGCCAATTAATCCAAAGAACATTTTGCAACCATTAGGCTTCTATTACTGTGCATTGTAATTACTATGGGTCTGCACGGGTATGATGGCAGATCTTCAGTGATACCAAGGTCCTATTTGAAATTTAATTATTTTCCTTTAATTTGTTTGTGTTGAATTGTTGCAGCACCTAAAGTTGGGAAAAGTGACTTGTTTTTTTTTTTTTTTAATTTGTCATTTCAAGTGGTGCTGCACCCAGATCATCCTAGCAACCAAGTAAAGGAGTCTGGAAGGGCTGCTCAGAAGGGAAGAAAGATGCTGTGGTGTTTCTCTGCCTTGTACGACTTTACAGGCAACTCATGCTGTTAATATCAGAGCCAGGAAAATAGCAGGAACATGGTGATCAAGGAAATTTCTGCTGATAAAAAAAGGTACAGAGAGAACTTTGCTAGGCAGTTTTGACTGGATCATCATCCTCTATGGCAGGATTGAAGCAGCCACAGCTTATAAATAAAGGTGAACCCAAACCTTACAGTCAGGACTGGATCCACATATTGTTGTTGGCATAAACCACTGCTGCAGCATCCTGGACTAGGATTTCAGAAACATTGTGCTGGACAAGGCTGGGATTTTAACTTGGTTGTTTGGGCTTATCGCCTGCCCAAATACAAACAACACGAGTTTATGTCACATTTAGCTCTTGACTGGCAACACATCCTCCCTAGTAAAGAGTACAATAGCCATTTTATCAAAGTAAAAGCATGAGAATATGATATTTCCCAGCTTGTTTACTGCTGACTTGAGGAAGGTGTGACTTTTAGGGCAATTAAGCAAGTTATGAGTTATTAAATTAATTAATTCAATCCAGTGAATGTTCTCCCTTGTCTTCTATCCATGTGGTTAAAACTACTGCAAAATGCTGATAGTAGGAAGAAGATACGACAGGATAAATTAGATAAAAGGTGTCCTACACAAAAAATTAAGACACAAACCACAATGACTTGCCACTAGTTGAAGCATCTTAAACTTCTGAAATTGAGTGTGAAGTGTGTAAGTAGCCCACCAGATCTCGATGTCTATGGAGGTGATGTCTCCTCTGCACAGTGATTTCCCAACTGAGTTTCTTCCCAGTTGAGGTACTCAGTACTCCGTACTGGACAAAAAATGCTTAGTTGCACTCTTTGCAGCAATTTTTACCTTCCTAAAACTCTTCCAGCCCTTTCCAGATGATTTGCTGCCTAAAACTCTTTCCTGGTTTCTCCTGGCTTCTGACCTGCCCTACACTGGAGCAGAAAGAGCCCTTTCCAAACTCTGTTCAGACTCTGGGTTCTCACCCTTAAACATTTGCCCTCCAGGGCCATTTTCTTACAGTCTCCTGCTTCCCCAGGTATCCAGGTGCACCCAGTTCTCCCCGACCTCAGCCTCCCCACTCTACCCTGCACAGACCCCCTGCAGACAAGGGGCCAAAGGACTGCCTCTTTCTTCATGAAAACCTCCCCTGAATTTTTCCTCTCCAAACCTGGCTGTGATAACCAGCCTGCAAGAGATCATGCCAGTCCTCTGGGGAAAGTCGCACCAGACCAAAAGAAAATAGAATCACAGAATCACGGAATGGTTTGGGTTGGAAGGGACTTAAAGGCCATCTTGTTCCAAACGTGGCCCTTTCCCCCCTCCACCATAGGTAGGGACACCTTCCACTAGACATACAAAAGAAATACCTTAATTTCATATTTTAAAAAAAAATCTAAAATAACAAATTCAAGATATAGCAGAATTACTAGTAGAAGCTATCATCTCAGGGCATTTGCCTTTTTGAAGTCTCAAAGACATTAAAGAGATGGATTTCTTCAGATAAGCCATTAACTGCTAATCATTTTCCTTTTTGAGGGGGGAATGGGTTGTGAGCTGTAAGTTACACTTCACTTTGTTTCTTCACCCAGATGTTATTTTAAGTGTCCGAATTCTATAGTGGCACAGGGCTCTGGGCAAGTGGGACAGAGGAACCCTGTATGAACGAGGCTGCCTGGCCTCTCTGCTGGCATTCACTCAGCCCCAGCTGTTTTACTAGAGAAGCAAAAAGAAGAGAGGCAGGAAAACCAGTGAGGAAGACACCTGGCCCAAGCAGGGAGCACTGCAAACAGGCAGGGACACCTCCTCCAGGAAGGAGACAAGCAGCAAAAGAAATCCCCCTTTTGCAAGTCAGAGCACATTGCTGTGTTTGCTTTGCTTCAGAGTCCAAAGAGAGGGACTCCGACTGTCTGCTTCATCTGCACAGAGGCAGCTGAAGGTTTTCAACCTGATGCTCAAGGTATAAGCGGCTCCTGAGCCAGTAGGAGTCGGGGCAGCACCTGGGAGTTTTTTTAATGTGTCCTCCTGACATAGGAATGGCAGAGAGATTTATGATTGACCAGACTTGCAGAACTGTCTCCCACCTCCCTCACAGACCAGCCCTGACCTGAAATCCTGTAAAGCAAAGCAAAGCCTGAGCTGCTCCCTCTCTCCATCCCTGACAGTGTTGGCTTCCCTTCCCTTTTCTTTTCCCAGTTCTGTATAAAACATGCAGAAACATTACAGGCAGTCCTGTGAGCAGCGAAATCTCTGCCGTGCAGAGCCCATGACCACCATGTTATGGGTATTTACTGCTCAACCCATTCCCCAGCCATACAACTCATGCTAAAGCTCAATCCCTGACTGCAACACATCCTCATGACCAATACAAACAATACTTTAGATGAAGGCTCACAGGTGTTTAAAACAAGTTAAAAGTGTTTCAGAAGCCTGATTAAAACAAGTAGGCCAAAACCCAGCTACAGTTTTCGCCCTGGCCAGCCTTAGCAGTAAAACATGAGTGGTTGTGATGTTGTTAATGACTATCACAAGCCTTGTAGCAGCGTTATGGAGACAGAGCACAACGATCTCATTGCAAGCCTAATGGACATCTCTGAAGTGATCAGAAAACCCATGAGAGCACCCTTTTAAACTGTTAGTTATTTAAGCAATTGATAAGAAGAGGGAATTGAGTTGTGCTGGGAAGGAGAGGGTGTCTCCCAGCCCCTCGCCATGGAGAAAGCTTTCCTGCTTCATCTACATCAAAGACTTGTGGCTACACCTCCTCCTTATTTGATCTTAATTCAGCTCAAAAAAGCTCTGCTTCATGCATTTTTAGGTATGACTTAGACATGAAACATGATGCGATGCTCCTTTGATGAATAAGGGAACATGGACTGGGAATCGCCTGTGCCAGGAAGATTTGATCTGATTTTCAGCAAGAGGTGAACACGCACATACATGCAGCTATAAATAAAGCAGGAGCTGTTTGCAGGGGAACAGGAGCTGAAAGCCACTCCCTTGATTCAATTCATTGTCCCAGCTCATCTCTATAATTTTATCAACCTAAAAATATCCACAAAGCCAGCGTTCTCCATGCAAATTATGATAATCTCAAACAAAACACAGGGCATCAGTAGGAGCCATGGCAGAGCACAGGGAATGAGGCCAGGCTCACCTCTTGCTCCTGGGCAGTGGCACCACAGGGAGGGGAGCTGGCATTCCCAGGGCAGGAGTCCGGGCTGCCAAAACCTCCCAGTCTGGCACCCAGCTGCTCCCCACAGTCCCTCAGCAGCCACAACTTCCCAAGGAGAGACTGCAGAAACCTGCCAATAGGTCCTGTGAGACACACTAAATAGTTTAACTGTCTTTGGAGACTTCTTAGTCACTAACATGTGCTGGAAGGAAATAAATGCTGTTTTCAGTGCTGTCTGAAAGGCACATGGGCTGGCAGCAGGCAGGCAGTGTGGTGGGAGGCAGGGCGCTGAGGACAACCCCAAGCTTGGGGTCCGGTGCTACCCCAGACCTCTTCTGGGCCCCGGGACATGTGGCTTCCTTGCAACCACCCTGCTTGCAGGGGAGCATCCTGATTTCTCCTCGTGATTTTCTTCTGAGAAGGGTGAATAATATTTCAGTACAAATACTTAATTACTTGAGGGTTTTTTCAGCTCCTTCACTGACCGTTTTCCTGGGGTGAGTGTTGCTCATGGGGCCGTGACGTGTATCTCTCAAAACGGTGATAATAAATAATTATGAAGTTTTGGTGACTCCCATTCCAAGAGGGAAACCACAAAGGAGAAACACCACTAGTAGTTTCTGGCTAACAAACATCAGCATTTTCTTCTGTGAGTTTTGAAGCAGTATGGCCAAGGCAGGGAGCGCCCAAACTACAGAACAGAGGAATCAAGGTGAAGGAGAAGGTTTGGAAGCCACCAAACCCTGAAGGATGTAGACACAAGAGATTTCCATGGACTGAGACATCCAAACAGAGAAAAAAGATATGCTTTCATAGCTGACACACAATGTTTAACAGCTTGGTCAGCTCAAGAGGCCCGTGGGAGGGAGGAAAGATTTTTATTCAGAGGAGAAAATACACCAGGGGCCAGAGATCCTCCTAGGACATGGACTTCAGTGCAAAGAAAATGGTCCAGAATGGTGATGAAAGCACTTCACAGAAGTTTGCACAAGCATGGCTCTGTTTCTGCCAGTGCATTTCCTCACTTCACCACAGACCAGAGCAATTGGTTTGTGAAAACTTTAAGATTGCTTGTCCCTAGCTATCCTATGCAGGAGGGTGACCCAAAGGTTTGGAGAAGAATATGTCACAATTATGGGACCCTTAGTAAGTGAAAAGAAGATGGGAAATCGGGTCTCAGCCATGAAGATCATTTCTGCCCAGGAGCAAGATGCTCAGACCTCTGGCTCATACTGCAGTTGTGGCTGAGGACTGCTGCCACTGCAGCCTCCTTGGAGGCAGGGAAGGCCAGGAGCAGGTAGGATATGCACTGGATGCTCCAGCAGGTCCTGAGAAATGTCCTCTTCCACCAGCAAGGAAACCTGCCTCAAACCAGAGAGGGTCAAGGCCCATCTCTTCCAGCCAAGAGCAACTTGTTCAGTGAGGGGCTTCAAAGACTCCAACCACTGAAGGAGCCCTGGTTGGTTCAGAAACCAGGCTCTGGTTGGCACCATTTGGCTCGTGTTTGTTCAAAAGATGCCCCAGAAAGTCTTGCAAAGCTTCATAAACCAACATGGACCACAGTTCATCTTGAACTAAAAAATGCCCTTCTCAAAAGACTACACAGTGGTCATTGCAGAACAGTTTAAACAACGAGAGTTTAAGCGAACCGAGACAGGTATTTTCAGGCTCAGTCACTGCGCGTTGAAGCAACGCTTGTGTTGCGGGTGTGCTGTTCTCAGTGCACTGCTCCCCATCTGTTGTACCCTCACTCGGGGTGGGTAACTCCCCAAACATTACTGCTGACAGGATGGCAAGAGCCGTTTATACATCACAGAAATCTGTTATATTATTTTCTTTTTTTTTTTCAATAAACAGGTTTAGAATGACGTCAGTGGGCTAAAAAGGCACCATTATCACGTTGAATGCATGGCCCAAACCCTGCTGACATCCACAGAAGTCTTTTAGTGGCTTCAGTAGGCAGTGGATCAAGCCTGGAGAGAGTACCACACACCATGCCATCGAAAATCAAGACAAACTCAATTAACTTTGTGAAATAACAAGGTTTACTTCCCTGCAGCCTCCATAACCCCAGCTAACATCAGGGTTCAGGCTTTGTGGACCAAATGTTAAAGGCTTCTCCAACATGAAAACCAGCAAGTACTAATTTTGGTAAACCTCCACCTGGCCACAGGGATTAGCTCAGGGAGAACAGCTGGGTGCCTCTTGCTCCTGAAAGTCTACTCATTCGTTCCTTTATTTCATCCTTTAATAAGCTTCACTTGAGGTAGCTTTTGAAATAAAACCCAAAGCTTGAGCAAAACCCCTTCATTCCTCTCTGACCTGGGCAGCATTTACTCCCCACCCTGCCATCAGTGCACGTCCACCTTTGAAGCCAAAGGCCATGAGGTTGTGTCAAACCCGTTCTGCAAGATCAGCTCCTATTGCAATGTGTTACTCACTGGATTACTGAAGATACGGTGCCAGGCCCCACAATACAAATAGTTTCTGAAAGAAAAATTAATTTATACTGTCAACAGCCCAGAGCTCCAGACAAGCCAGAAGAAAACAAACTGAAAGGTATTTTGTGAAGGTGAAGAAACAAAAAGGCTATTTGCCTGCATTTCACCTTGCACAGATGGGAAAGTAGTACACGGGCACACTGACACTCATCACCTTTAATAGGTGTCCCAGGGCTAAATCCTCACTCACCGTGATGAAAATGCAGGGGCAAGCCTGCAACTTGTATGCTTCAATAATAGAAGAAGCCATTTAGACAGAGATGTGAAATATTTAGACTCAAAGTGTTTCATTTCACTTAGTTTAATATCACTTAACACTTGTGGAACTTCTATAAATGAAATCACTGGAGAGTCAGATCCCTACTGTGTCCAAATGTATCTGGAAAAGAAAAGTGTCCATTTTCTCTGCAACAAATGCTCAGTTGCAGATTTTCAGCACAATAAAATCCCCAGACTAGCTATTTAATTATTCAGCTGACTGGTGGAAGAATATGAAGTTAGAGAAATCCAAAGCCATGTGCTGGAAACTCTGAAGTAAGTCATAGCAAATGTTTGCTTTAAAAAGCCACCAACTAATCTATTCAGAAGCTTTCACTTATGAGATAATGATCCTTTAGTAATTATGCAAGAAAATGCATTCTTTGTTCTCATAATCGCTCCTCATATGGCCAAAAATATTTTCTTTCTTGGAGTTACATCAAATAAGAGTATTCCTCATGTCAGAATTTTTCACCAAAACCTTAATCCTGTAATGGGTCAGACTTGATAATGTCCATGGGCACCCCATATAAGCATAAATGTCCTGCCACAAAATCACTGTGCTGAAATCACCCAAGTCACACTATGAGGTGTACCCTCAAATTAATGGGCTCCTTTGCTCCTTCCTCTTTGCTTTCAAGCACCTCCAGGAAGGTCATCACACTTTGCCACTGCTCGTTTTATTAGTGGTCGAGCCCAGCCAGTTTGTGCCATCTCAGCCATCTGTGCCACACGGAAATGGGAAAATTCAGAGGTTTTAAGGCTTAATAACCCCAACACAGATCCAGAGTCAATAACACTACCTGGTTGCAGAGAGCCTGTGGGGAAGGGGTAAAGGAGGATGGATGTGCTCCATGTAGCTGGGATTTCAAGGAATAAGGAGAGAGCACTGTAACACTAAGCCCACACTGCTGGAGTCCTGCAGGAGTTACACCACCAGCCATTCACCCAGCCTCCTCCCACTGGAGGATCCACCAGGATTTGGTCTATTTAACCTTCAGATGGGGCCATGAGAGCATCCAGCACAGCATCCAGGGCCAGAGCTGGGATCCAAGTCTGTTCTCATGGCACAGGCTGTTATTAGCCACAATATACTTCTGGCATTAGAGAATTTATAATTGCGTTACTAATTACATCACCAATTAAGTACAATCTGCCATTTATGGAATTCTCTCCCTAGTCAAATGCTGTCCTTGAGGCATTAAAAATACGCTGACATCCAGCAGCAGGAGCAGCAAATCTCATCATTCTCGTTATCCCAGGATCCTTGCTGAGCTGCTGCCCATCAGATAAGCCTGCAGGAGCCTCAGCATCCTCCAGCCAGCTCAGGCTGTGCCTCTGCTCATGCTGCAGCAACTGGGGCAGCCCAAATCTCGGCAGTGGCTCTTGAGAAAGAAGCATCTCACACAGCAGGGCAAGCCCCTGCCTCCTGTGGCAGGAGGTGATACAAGCTCCTGGCTGCCCACACGGATCCAATAGAGACTGAAAATTCCCCTCTCCTCCCTGTGCTGAGTTTTGACTGTCTGCTTCGGGCCACACTTTCTGCAGACTCATCTCTGCTACAGAATAATTTTTCCCTACAGCCTTGAAACACGGCAGTCCTGATGAGCACTGAGCAGCCAGCACACGGTGGCAATCAGGCACCAATCTGGGACAGACAGCATCAGTTATGGGAATGTCATGCACATGGACATCCTTCTTCCCAAGGTCCTTGTCACAGAGCAGCGCAGGGTCCCCTGGGGGAAGGGTGGCAGTGATCAGGTGCCAGGCCAGCCCTCCCTGCTAAGGAGGCAGCTTGCAGCCTCTCTGGGGAGAAAACCAGCTCCCAGCTAGCCAGTGTGCTGGCATGTCTGCCCTGTCTCCAGTCCTCTTTAGCAGCAGTGAACGTGCACAATGTGGCTTTGGGAACAGCTTCACTGTCTCTCCTCCACCACAGGGCAACCCCCTGACTGGGGAATGCTCCTCTGTACCACCTGTGCGGGTCTGAAGATTATCCCCATCCCTCAGACACCCTCCTGATTAAAAATCAAGGAGACTCAGCTGGTTTTGCAGGCTGTTTTTTCCTTTGGGGGACATAGTTTAGCAAACTGCACCTCCTCTTCTCCTGCCCCACCTTGCCACCAGTTCATGCTCTCCACCATCACAAAATTAACACTGAAACTGTTAATGCAGAAACTCCCACTTGCTACTCTGCACCTCAAGCCACCAAGCTTGGTCCCTCCTGGCTTGCTACAATCAGTCAGTCACCCTTAGCTGGTTTATTTTAAATGCTTATCTATCCATCACGGCTCCCTTGAGAAGGGGAAAAAGTAGGAAAATTGTACTGCGGGAATAAAGAGCAAAGGTCCCAGTAAAGCCTGTGCATGATGCTGCGAGGTAAGTGCTTATAGTTATGGCTTCATGTTTGCAGAAGGGTCAGGGAATTAACTGCAGCAGAACAGGAAAATGATGGCCTGGGAACTGTGCACCAGAGGGGTACAAAGGGTGACAAACTCAGGCTGTGGGCCAGGACACAGCTGAAGCACCTCTCACTCCCCTCACCCCAATGGGGCCAACAAAGCCTCTGGTCCCAAAAGTGCCAGAAGAAAGGTGCCACTGTGTCACCTGTAACATGACAGTGACACTAAAAGCTTTTGTAACACATTTGACATTCCACTGAGGAAAAACACAGCACAGAGTTAAGTGTTGGATAACCATGTCAACCCAGCCTTTCCAAACTTAGGTCCCTTCAAGATGATTTTTCTTCTGCACCAGCAAAGGCCAAATGAAAAGTCAACAAATTTGTGAAGCACTTCCCCTTCCTGTGCATTGATTTTCCAGACATGTCATAACTACATTCCCAGCATCAGCTGACTGCACAGGAGTCTCAGTAACCACTGCAGCTGCAAGTTTGTCTGGTTTTGCTTCAGTATAACTTGCGGGAGGCAGCACTGGGGCAAATCAGCAAATGCCTTGGAGCTACTGAGTCACAGTGTGGATGATGCCCTGGGGAGAAGAAAAAAATCTCCACCAAAATCTGGGAAACAGCACCCCAAAACACATCACAGGATCACAACTGAGGTGTGCTGAGGCCCCCTATGGCCTGCTACCCAAGGTGGATGCCATCTCCTCCCACCCCAGCACCCTGTCTCCGTCACTCTGGGTGATGGCACAATCCATCTTGGGCAACATTTTTCCCTCTCAGACGCAAAAGCTGAGTCTGGACTTGGGATGCTTTATGGACTTTAATCTTTCTTGACAACTTGTCTTCTATTGTATGGATTTGTTTAAAAGGGAGAGAGCAGTTGTTAATGTCTACAGGAAGGGAAAGAAAACAGTCCCCGCTCCACTGGTCCAACAACCCTGCTGCCACCGCTGCCTTGTCAGGGGAAATTAGGCTGGAGGGGTGCGTGTCCCGCAAAGAAGTTGTGTTTTCCTGCAAAATGCTCCTTAAGAGACCTCAGCTGGCCTCTTCCTGACAGCGATACTTAACTCCAAAAGTTTCCACTGGCTCAAATTTTACTGAGGCTGAGCTCTTCAAACCAGTGGGGAGTGAGATAGTTCTGTGGGAGTGAGTTTCTCAGGAGCCCTGAGCATCCTGGAAGCTGAACTCTGCATGAAAGGCATGTTGAGGACAAGCAGCAAAGGAAATACAAATCATTTGCCTAATGAGCAGACAAACTTTTTCCTAGTTGTTTTCATTGCATTTCCAGTGGAATAATCTTGATTACTCCTGCCAGGTTTCTGCTATTGGTCTGTGCTCTTCCTACCATTGTCGTCATTCCAGCTAGCTCTTGTCCACTCAGGAAATTCATGGTATGTATATTTTTGTGCATGGTGCTCTTGAGATGTCTGAAAAATGTTCCTGTGAACCAGGCACTGATTTATCACTCTCTGGAGAAGATAAATTTCTGTCTGCTTCCTGTATTGCTCTGTTAAGATACAGTGTGAATACAAATTTGTTTGGAAAGGTTGCATTAAAACAATAATATGACCTTCTCTTCTTATATTTTATATAATGCAGCTATTCCCATTTCACACTGAAAATGCAACATGCCAGTGTTTGAACAGATATTTGGCTGCGTTAGGTGAAGATGTCTCATCACTGGCTAACGCTAACTTTGCCTTTAGGATTATCTGTCTGATTTTTGTAACTAAAATGGGAGAAAATACTTAGTATTTGGTGGTTACAGCTGCTCTAATCAGTTGATTGCTCTGCAGAACTCCTGCCCCCAGCTTATTCCCCAAATTTCATCCTGGCTCTGAACCCATACTGCAGTGGAATCTCTGGGTTGGATTAGCTTTGGCCCATCCTCCCCAGGAGGATTTTTGCTTGGGCAAAGCACATCTGAGCCCTACTGGGAGCAGGCTGCAGCCCAGTGGTCTCCCTGACCATCCCCCTGAGGACAGGGTCTCCAAGCACCTCCAGGAGTTCCCAATCCTGCACAAGGACGGGACACGGCTGATTTCTGTCCCCTCCAAGGGGGCTGGTTGCAGTGAGCACAGGCTGGTCCAGAGACCACATTCCAAACTGCCAAGGTACCAGGGGATGGCCTCTGCCAGCCCAGATGGCTGAGTGGGGACGCAGCAGTGAGAGGGGATTGCTGTGGCCAGGACCTGCATCTCCCTCCCTGCAGCCCCACTTCGAGCTCCAAGCTAAACCCCACAGCCATTCCAGCTGATGGAAAAGGCTATTCAATGGGGCTCTGGGGCCAGCCAGAAATGATGAATGAAAATTGTTTAGCAGTTGTACAGCCAGAGGCCTGACCCTGCCTGAGTTCACGGCCACATAAATCCCGACAAGACGAGCCCTCCGGACCGAGCAGGCTCCGTGGTTTCAGCCCGCTGTGTGGGCTGGCACTGTGATCTGGGGCACAGGGACTGGGCACTGCCCCAGCTCTGTGTGGGCAGCAGACAGCCCACTGCCTCCCCAGGGAGAAGAAAAGACAAAACAAACCTCTTCCAAAAGCACCACCAGAAGGGTCTCAGGTCCAGTGACATGTAGGAACACCAACATAGTCTGTTGGGTAATTAGCCACATTCTTGGCAAATCAGACCTTCCTATGTCCACTAAATAGGCAGAGATGCAGCACCTGACAAATTTGGACTTATAGACAAATGCTTATCTCTGAGGCAGATGTGGTTAAGGAGTGAAAAAAGCCCAGCAGTCACAGCCACTCTGCAGCAAACATCTCTCCATCACATCCTGCTGAACCCACTGTCCTCCACTAAAATGAACTGAGCAACCCCAGCACAGATAGAACCACAAAAAGATTTCTCCCAATCTCCCTTCTTTTTTTTTTTGAAGATCTCATATGTCCAAGATGAGCAATACTTCCCAAGAGAAACTGGAGGAAACAGAAAAACACACCTAGCCTTTTCCTTGGACTGGGAACTGGCAGCACTTTGTGGGCTGAACTCAAATACTCTCAACAGCAGTTCATCTCACTCAGGCAATTTTCAATAAATATGTACATTTTTAACACCCTACATATACATGAGACTCCTTTTGCAGATAATGACAAGAAAAACAAGGAGTTCCCTTAGTGATGATGTGCCCACGTAATAGAGGCAGTTCTCAGGAGCTGGGAAGGCAGGGAAAGAGCAAAAGAGCAGGATATTTTTTTGCATGGTGAAAACCCTGCAATTTGGCTCATGATATGTCCTTGGACAAATCTCTCATTTTGGCCACATTTAGGGAAAATTACCCTATAATAGCAGCAGATGAGACTTTTGGTTGATCAACAGTGAGTGAAGAGGGAAGCATTTGGACTTAGCAAATGTTTGCTTCTGCCTCCGCATTCTCACTCTGCAGCATTTCGTTACTGAGGGTAGTGCATGGCACAGCATGAACCCCCTCCTTTCTCTCACCTTCTAGGTTGAAATACTGGGACTGAATTTACAATTAAAAAGAGAGAACAGCAGCTAAGTGAGCAACAAAATATTTGCATTGTTGTAAACTGCCAGGTTGCATGAACTGTGAAGTCCCCGGGCTATTTTGGGATAATTCAGCACCTTTCAACTGTCACATAAAATTTCATGGGGGATGATGCTTGGCATTGTTTATATGACATTAGCTTCACCTTTTCATCCTACTGGGGACCATCAAATGCAAAACTGGATTAAATTTGGCAGATCACATTATATATGGGGAAGTGAGAAATATTGCTGTATCACAATTGATTTTCCCAAAGGCACCAGCCAACCTCTGATATTTTGATACCGAGGCGATAAATAATTTTCCACTGGTAATTTCCATATTCAGTAAGCTGAGGAGAGTTTTTCTCAGTATGCAAATGAGATTTATTTAAAGCACCATTTTCTGTTGCTTACAATTAGGTTGATTTGGATGGCTGCAGGAGGATTTTTTTCTTGGGTGTTGGAGAATGGACAGGAGCAGAGGTGAGTCCTTCATGCAACATAAACTGGCCTTTGAACTAAACCAGTTGACTTGCTGGGCTTGTCATGGCTGGACAAGAAACGTGAAAGAAAGGAGCAAGTGGGTGACTAGGAGTTTTATGCCTTCATTTTACTTGATTGTAAATACTTGGGTAGACACATAAATGAGCAGGTCATGCCAAAAGTTTGAGTGAGCCTCAAAGCCAACCCTGATTAGGTGGAGGAAACTTCCCTAGTACCAATCCTGAGGAGACTGCATTTGGGTTGGCTCTGCAATATCCCAGTTTCTTATTTATATTGACAGCAGAATTGAAAGCCAATTGAAAGTCAGGTCCACTAGTCTTGTAGCTGAACATAACAAGAAGATAAAAACAATGCCCAGAAAGTGAAAAACTAATTTGATCACAGACATAAAAAGGAGATCTTGACCCAGATATACTAAAAATAGAGGCCCAGCACCATCTTTAGCAGGACCTACATTTCCTTCAAGATACCAGTGATAACTGAATAGACGACATCCAAAGTGGTTGTTCCCCAGTACACCCTCACTGTATGGATACAGCTGAATTTCTGCACTGGCTCCTCCTAAACCTCAGGAGAAGGCTTTGGCCAGCTCAGCACGACCCATCCCCCTGCAACATTCAGTGAAAACACTCTGAGACATTTCTGATGGGCTGGATGGGAGACAGAGCAAGAAGCAGAGGAAATACAGAGCTGGAAGGGCTGTGAACAGCACAAACAAAACAAGCTGAGGCACGTGCTGTGCCTTACTCTCCCATCAACACTTCCCACCCACAGACCCAGAGGAGCCCTCAGACAGGGGCTCTTGGATGTGCTGCACAAGCCTTGGAGGATGAATTAGCAAAAAATAAAAGTCTTTTTTTCAAACAGCTCCTCCTTATTTTGCTCACAGGATAAATCAGTCTCTGGGAGCGCTGCAGTGGGAACGTCCATGAGACCCCCTTCCCCTGCCACAGCTCCCAGCCTGGCTGTGAGGCACAGAGCCCCCTCTGCTCACTCATGGCTCTCCAGGAGGTCTTCCTTCCTCTCCCCCTTTCCCTGGCTGGCGGTTCCCTCGTGCTCCCCCGGGATGACAAGGCTTGTTACTCTGAGTCATCCCCGCTGCTCCACTGCAGGCCCCGCTGCGAGCATCACCAACGCGCCTGCTTCCAGTTTGCACACCACGTGAAAGCAGTTTAAGGGAAATTTAGTCCCATGGAGAGAGCCAGCGCTAGGCTGATGTGTCTCACAAACTCTAATTTAATGAGTTATGCACAGCCTTTACACACAGAGCTGAATTTGGCTCTCCGAATGCATCTGCATTCGTCACTATTGCAAGTGCTGTGACGTCGTGATGGCAAAGCCTGCCCTTCCCCAGCCAGCCTCACCTGGCACTTTCAACGCAGGTGCCTGCAGGTGTTGGAGAACAGCCCACAGATTAATCACCCTTGCACCTCTCCAATGGTCCTGCCCACTG
Source organism: Myiotriccus ornatus (assembly GCA_036023395.1). Taxonomy (NCBI): domain Eukaryota; kingdom Metazoa; phylum Chordata; class Aves; order Passeriformes; family Tyrannidae; genus Myiotriccus; species Myiotriccus ornatus. The sequence goes on along the minus strand of JAYRBT010000023.1, from coordinate 3,914,505 downwards.
CCATCTCATATCATCAGTTTCAAATTGGCTTCCTAAGGCTCCGCTTTCAAGCTGGACATTTCCTTCTTTATCTAACTTGTATTACTCCCTTCCTTCTGCCTCTCTCCAGCAGGTAGGAGTGCATCTCAGCGCCTGGTTAAGAATCTCTGCTGACATAAATGGGTGCATCGTTATATTTTCGGTGCTGCTCCTCTCACTTATGTGTGGAGAAAATTTGATTTCCTAAAGTTGAGAAAACTCAGTCAACAAAGTTTTAAATCTGCCCATGGGGAGATTTGTTCTAGTTTTTTATTGTGGAACATGAACTACTGCCTGTTAACAAGGTGTTCCCAGCATCAGTCTTTAAATCAGGGACCTGTGAGTCTTAATGCACCAGTATAAAAACTCACACTGGTTTGTTCATCAGCCACTCTGTGACACCCAGCAAGTACTGGAGGGATCAAAAATCTGCACTGAATTAGCATTACAGAGCAACCTAGAACCAGCTTGCTCAGATCAACATCCCTCCTAATCCATGTGAAATGATGGGTCAAGTGTCCTTCAGCAAAGGGTGGTTCTTGGTGCCTGAAATTTAGTGCCCATCTTGAATAATCTTACAGGAATTTACATTTTTGAAACAACTCCCTTCCAAAAGACAGACCCCCCTCTCCACATCCTGAGCGGAACACTCTGATTTAGAGCTTGCCAGCCACTTGTCCTCAGAAGAACACCCAGGAGTAGTCGATGAGATGAAGCCTGTGCTCCTCACAGGGAGTTCAGCCTCCCTCAGGACTCCAGCCACAACTCAGCACAGAGGAAAAGAGAGCAGAGCCTGAGTCACTTACAAGTTTCTTTTCCTTGAGGCTGTTATAAACGTGATAAACCATTTTTTGTTGTTTTAAAGTGCTGCCTAGAGTTTAATAAATGTTCAAATGTATTATTAATCTGAAATATTTTTACCTAAATCTAATAATAAAATGACTCAAGCATTTCAAGTGATCTCAGACGCTTGCAAAATCCTTGCAAGTTACTAATTAAGCTATATTGGAACAATTGTTCAGTAAATTTTACAGTCAGGTTTCATCTTCTCTTTAGAAAGGGCAGACTACAAATTTATGCAACATAAAATGGAAGTTAATGAACTTGTAGCATATTCAGTATGGAGCATACATCTAAGAAGTGGGAATAACAACATTAACAGTGTTTTGAGGTAATAGACTATTTAAATTCATATTTGTGAAAGCCATAGACTAATTCGCAGTGATGTACAGTTTAGATGTTGTCTCCTTGAGGGCACAATCCAGAATACTCAGGGATACACATTTTCCAGTGGAAGAAATCTCACACTGCGATACCAAGTTGTGACAGCCAGCAAAGAGACGCCCTCGGAGATCACGCTATGCTGGGCATCTTGAGTGTGGAAACATCAGATGGATCTGCAGGCTGACCTCGTGCTAGAGGACAAGTCCACAGTGTGGTCTCCTTCCAGCTGAGGGATGCCCCTGGTCTGGTTAACCAGCAAGTGAAAGATGCTCCTGTCCAGACAGAAACACTCCACTACAGTATGTGCCAGTGTCCCATCTGTGCTTAATGGTTGACATGATAAATATTAAAAAGTAAATAAGGGAACATATTCACAACATATTGGGCACTTCAGGGCTTTATGAAATGATTCTTTGCAGGTCAGAGTACCCAGAGCTCTCATCAACAGTTACAGCAATCCTGAGCTGCATGATGGGAGTCCAAACCCACTTGTTTCTACAACTGTAAGATGAGTTTTATAAGGATAAACTCTACATCTAACAGGGCTCAGGTTCTGGTATCCAGACAATTCATAAAGCCTTATAAAGCCTCTTCTTTTTCTCCATATGTGGCTGAACCAGTCCTGGCATGTGATGAAAACAGTGAATCCCCTCCCTAAGCCAGCCAACACAAATCATTCAATTCCTGGTCTGCCAATGGCTGCATTTTAGCATTGTCTCACCCGACCTGGAGCTGAGCAAAATTTGGACATCCGTTATTACGGCTGTGCAACACCACATCCTGGCTTTTGATCTCCAACACTGGCGTAAATCAGGTCCTCAGGGACCAGAAGTCCCTTGGGGTGATGTGTCTGTGGCCCACATCAAACACTGCTGGGAAACATAGATCCAGCTTTTAGTATTTGTATCATGTTTCCAGTTTTCTGCAGTGTTACAATGCCAATGATTTATTCATTTATACATTTCACCCTTTGCACACAGTTTGTAATGCAGACAGCAAGCAAGATGCAGTCATGTTCTAGCTACATGTGCCGTGGGTTTTTGGGAACACCACCATGTGCTTAGGAATTGTCCCCACCCTGTTCTCCAAGATGCAAACACTAGCATCACTCCTCAGGTCCAGAGGACACAGCAAAAATTGGCATAAGGCAAGGTGGGGAAGGGGCTCCCTCTGAGAGCAGCAACTCAAGGCTGGGCAGAAGTGGGAAGGGAGATTTAGACAAGGGAAAGTGGAAAGCACCAAAATTATCTCTGATGAAATTCAGGACTTTCTTGGGACTTTCTCAATGGACTGCTGAGAATTGTTAAGACATGAAGGAAGTCTTGCAACTGCTTTTGTCCCTAGGACTGCAGTGACTACTTCTGGTTAATCTAATGGTGCAAGAAGGGATTAGCCTAATACATGCATCATTTCACCCTTTTTACACCAAAAGGACAGCAAGCCTTTTTCTCTTGACCATAGCAGAAACAGATCCTAATGGACACCATTCTTGCTCAGAAAACTTCCCTGGAGAGCACTGTCCCAGAATACGGGGAGTGGGATGTTCACTTCTGTCTTCTCTCCAACCTCTGCCTCCCTCTGGGATCAGAGCCTCTGACCCACTCTGAGGACCACAGCAGCACCTGACCCCTGGGGAGAGCCGCACACCGCTCCGGGCACTCGTTCCACAACGTGCACACCAGCACCGTAATTCACTTACACAGATACTCCTCGTGACGCTGCTCATATAACCTCTAATTTTTTGCAGATGATGGAAAGCTCCTCTCCATATCCAGGAGGATCAAGTGGTAGCTTAGTGAAGCTCCCCAGCGCAACAGAGGAGACTTATGCTGCTCTAACCTCATGCTCCCCCTCTGGAAGGATGCCAGGCAGAGCCTTGTGCTCACAGTAATCCTCACACTGGCTGCTTACACAAACACAGAGCAAAACAACCCAGCACTTCCCAAAGTTACAGTTTTAAATGAAAGTCCTTGGGCAAGACTGGAGTCATCTCAGTCCTCTTTTGTCTTGTATTAATTTTAACTCGGTTCTATTATTTTCATAACTAAGAGTTACAGCTCTTATGCTTTTTCTCCTCAGCTGCCAGCAGGTCACCTGCTTTGCTCTGGCATCTTTGCTTGTGTTTAGCCGTGAGTAAACTTCCTCTGTGCTCTCCCTAGAATTCCCCAGCCTGGCTGCTGGAGGCAATGGACCTTCCTGGGTCACACAAGGGCAAATGGGAATGAGCACAGACCAGGTCAAACAGAGTATCCAGCGCTGGAGTGAAGCAAAGGTTATTGTTATGGCAGTATCAAGTGAGAATGAAAATGGGCTACACTTAATTATAACAATTTTTGTGATGATACTGAGTATGAAACTATAAACCTTGGCCACGTCAAGGAGCCTTTACCTGAGGCAGGAACTGCATTAAACTAGAGAGCCCTCACACACTTATGAATTCATCAAGGCACCTTCCAGAAACATCCCCAAAGACATTGCTGTGCTGATGATCAATTAGCATTGTTATTGTCATGGTGCAATAATCTTCTTCATTAGTTTTCTTTTTAAAATTCAAATGGGGAGATGAGGTGGTGTGATAACACACACTCAGACAAGGAACAAACGTGTTGCTTGTACACAGAGCGTGTATCAGACAGTACAAGTGTCTGAGCAGATGTGCTAATGGACACAGACCCTACACTGGAACCAATTACTTCATCATTAATAAGATAAAGAAAGGTCCACATCCCAGTGATGCAAAAGGAAGGGCAAAAATTTCATTAAAGGTAAGCTCAAGCAGCAGAACTTTTATCTACTTTTAGCCTATTTTTCTGTGCACCCACCACAGCACAGCACTCTCCTCCAATACTGAACCTCACACGTCCTCACTCAGCCCTCCCTGCCTGCATTACCCTCTGATTGAAGCTTTCAAAGACTTCTTTTATCTGGTGACTGCAGGGCTGGAAAAGTTTGGTGCTTTTCCTCCCCCTTCTGAAGGTCTGAAAAATGGAAGTAATAAGCTCAGAAAAGGGTCTCTCCACCTCCAGGCTGTTCAGCACACTGCTCATGCTGGGCAGCTAGCACTGATGTAAAGGCCAAAACAGTTTCTAATGATTTCTCTCAAATTTGGAAGATGCTGAGCAGCATCTTCCCATAACCTGCCCTGCACTGCACATGACCCCAGTGCCAGCACTGCAGGGAACCAAACACAATGCAGAGACCACCTCTGCTCTGAATTAAGGGCAGTTTACAGCGAGCAAAAATGGGTTGTCACAAACAAACCAGCTTCAAATTTTGACTGAACACCACCAGTGCCAGGCCTGGAGCGTTTCACTGCTGAAATCTGTGGGCAAAACCCTGACAACTGACAACAGACTGATGGATGAAGATCTTGAAGCTTGTCCTAACTCCCAGGAAAGCAATAAATCAATGACGCAGGAAAACCCCAAGCCCCTGAGTGCTTTAAAAGGGAATAGTTAAATTTAAAATCAATGGGAAACGTGGCAGAAAGGCAGCATGGGGAGGGCAGCAGAAGGGATGTGCAGCTGTTGTTCAGCTGGGGTAAGCTGCCAGCAGGCTGGATCCTATAAGCCAATTTTACTTAATAATCCCACTAATATGGAATGACACTGGTTGTAATCCTTCGGTGATTACAGTGTGGACCAATGCCTCAGCATCTCTGGGAGGATTTAAGGGACAGTACAGCATCCAGAAAGCTGTAGCCAGACTTTTCCTATCAACTGGAAGGGAAAAAGGGCAGAAGCTGCTGCATGCTCATCCATATTTCTGAAGAGAAAAAAGAGAGAAAAGCTGAAGCTTCCTCACTGTGATATCTGCCAAGTGCCTCTGCAAAGCAGAGCCCAAACTCAGAGAAGAAAAAGGGGGGTAAGCACAACAGCACAGCACCACAGCAAACATGGCACAGCGTGGGGAGAATTGCTTGAATGAAAACAGCCCAGGAAATCAGGGACCACCCCTGGCGTTTAATAAATAGCAATGAAAAAGGAGACAACATTTACAATTGGGGACATTTTGAACAGAGCACTTGAAATCTCTCTGCTTGCGCAAAGTGGCCCCAGGAGAAGAGACACTGGGAAGCAAAAGGAAGCCATTGAAAGGGAGCCAGGAATCCTTGATCTATCCTGTCTCCCTGGGGACTTGTGATCGCAGAATGCTTTGAGTAGAAGGGACCTTCTTGTTTCAAACCCCTGCCATGGGCAGGGACACCTTCCACCAGCCCAGGGTGCTCCAAGCCCTGTCCAACCTGGCCTTGGACACTCCAAGGGATGGGGCAGCCACAGCTTCTCTTGGCAGTCTGTGCCAGGGCCTCACCACCCTAACTGTAAAAATTTTCTTCCTTATGGCTAGGCTGAATCCACTCTCTTTTAGTTTAAAACCATCACCCCTTGTCACAACAGACCCTACCAAAACGTCTGTCCCATCTTTCTTATAAACCCCCCTTAGGTATTGAAAGGCCACAGAAAGGTCTCTCCAGAGCCTTCCTTTCCCTGGGATAAACAACCCCAAGGATATTTTAAGCATCATGTCAGGCAGGGTCTCTTATCCACACTGTGGAGTTCCCTCACCATCAGAAGTCTGAGCTTTCACTGAAGATGGACTTCAGATAATGTTGTATCTGAGCTCAGAGGGATCCACATTCTGATCTGTGAGGGGATGCCAGAAAAAATCCATCTTATCTGTGAATTACTATCGAGAGTTTAAATTACTGCTGATTTATTGGAAGTGTCACTTGTATCATATTTTGAGTGACTATCACCAGACTGGGAAGTGAGGAACTGGAGCACAGCAAGGAGGTTTCATAGGCCAGTGAATCACCGTGGGGGGTGCTGCAAAACTGAGAACTATATATTGAGAACTGCTGGAATGACTCCAAGAGCTGAGGACAGATGCAAAATTGTTGGAAAGACTGATCCAACATCATCACCAGCAGCCTTACATAAGCCATGTGGGCCAGGAGGCCAAAAGAACAGCTGGCCAGAGTGGACTTGCTGAATTATTGGAACAAAATTAGATAAAAAAAGCACAGAGGGAATGACTGCAACCCTTTGCATGGAGGCAAGAGGCTTTCCATAGTGGAACAGCTGGAGGGCTTGGAGAGACCATACTCTCCCGATAGTAATCACTAAATTAGTCAAATTCAGCCAGTGAAGATGTTTTATTATGAACAGATGGGAGTTTGAGGTTTAACTCTCTGCTTTGCATGAGTGTATTCAAAGCAGCCAGTAATCCCTCTGGCTCAGTGGAGAAGAGGTCTGGATGGCAGAATGATGGATTGGTGGGAGCTGGTTGCAGGCAGGAGATGCCCAGAGCTCAGGGCAACCCCAGGACCCGTGAGGGACAAAATCGAGGCAGATGCCGGACATCACCACCAATAGAAGTACCCACATCACTTGTCCCAGATGAAATGCACCCAACTCTTCCCTGGCAGCATTTCCCCACTCCAAATGCCACTCCCACAGGTGACACAAGTCCCAGCTGGCTGACACCACTGCTGGCATGCCGAGGTGGTCCTCTGAAGATGGAGCACCAAGGAAATCTTCTGAACTTTCATACTCCATGAGATTCAAGGTGGTGGGGGGTGGTTGTGAAATGTCTTCAGATTGTGAGTTCAGACAAGAGGCAAAGGGTAGCACAGAACCACCTTTGCTGGTTGTGGGAACACAGTGCTGCATCCCTGGAAATGCCAGAAAGATCAGGCTGACGGTGCTCCACATGCTGTATTTTAGCCATAAAGCAGCATTTCTGTGCAAGGCAGCAGCCTTCTAGATTAAAGCTACAGCAAAAAGTGATAATCAGAGAAAGATCTTCTTATGCCTCGAACAGTTAGAGGGTATTTCACAGCTTGAAACACAAGGGTTTACATTTACATTACAATTTGCTTTTAAGGAGTCTTGTAACTGTTGTTTTTTGAAAATTATCATGCATTTGGCATAAGGTGCCTCTTGGGTAGAACCATTTTTCATTCCAGATGTGGTTGTGTGGTGCCTCTGAAGGCACTGGAGGCTGCAGAGGAAGCAGTGTGCTCTGGAGTGGTACCTGATGGGCTGGTAGGATGCTGCTCCAAGCCTAAAATAAGCCTCCCAGGCTAAACAACCCCAAGGGTATCTTAAGCATTGTTTCAGCATCTCTTATCCACACTGTGGAGTTTCCTCACCATCAGAAGTCTGAGCTTTCACTGAAGGTGGACTTCAGATAATGTTGCATCTGAGCTCAGAGAGATCCACATTCAGATCTGCCAGGGGATGCCAGAAAAAATCCACCTTATCTGTGAATTACTACCAAGAACTGCCTGAATTACTACCAGAGATGCCTATCTGCTGGCAAATGAGCACCTACCCTTATGAAAATAACTTGAAATTTCTACCCTTTCAGTAAACAAACCTGTGCCTGGCAATGCTGGAGCATTTCATCTCATGTGACCTCATTCTCCATGTTCTTCAGTTGTGAGCTGTCCATTGTCATTCAGCATTTGTCCCAATATAGACTCCCTCCCCCTGTCACCAGCGTGCTGGGATGAATCATAAGTCATATTTGTGATTGTGAACCCACATGCCAACCTACATCTGGAGAGATGACTCTTTTCAATAGCCTTAAATCTGCAGCTCCCATTGTCACGGTGAAGTTTCACAGGTTGTTTTCCCTATCTCTGAACAAAGAAGCTTTGAAAAACCTGCAGTGTTCAGAAATGCCTTCTTGTTCTATTCCTCCAGTGTAGGCAGTTTCCATGAACTCTGCTTATCCTTGTATTATATTAACAAGGAGACTGAGAGCGACTGAGCAATAACAGCTTTATGAGTTTCTTGCAACGGAATTGGAATTAACTCAGAAAATCATCTGAAAAGAAAAGAGGAGAAAGAGGACTAAAATACAGCAACCACAGGTTGAATTCTTTTGCCCGTCTGACCAGAACCACACATGATGAGAACTTCTGGAAATGTGCTTGCTCTGTGGTAGACCTGTGACTTCACAGCTCAAAGATTTCGCTGAAGGAAAACCCTGGTTTCAACCTAACTGAAGCATTTTCCTAGTTTGGACCACACCAGGGAAAGGGCAGCTCAAAGACCCCACCTACCCCTCTAAGCATCCAGCAAAATCCCAAATGAACTTGAACAACACCCAGAGGAGGCAGCAAACATGACAGGTATGAGGTACCAAGACGCAATGACCACATTTTCGGTAACGTCTGCGGTTTTGTTAACCGAACTGTAATCATCCAGAGCTAAAGGTCACCTTGGGGACAGTGTCTATGAGCTGTAAAGGCTGTGGTATTCCCAGCAGACTGCACAGAGAGGGAAACTCACAGTAATTAACAGACCAGTAATTTTAAACCTCCCTAAAACCACTGGTTAATGTCTGCAAAGGGGAGCAGTGATGGCAGCGCTGCTGTGACTCACAGAGAGCTGGTTGAGCTGTTGCTCAAGTGATTATTAAAATGATGGTTCCTCTCACTGCTTATTTATTTCCCTTTTCCCCAACTGACTGAGAAAGGGAAATGATTTGCATCGAGAAATTTGTCTTCTGCTCTTCCACGGGCTAACCTTAGACCTGTTCCAGCATCCTCTGCTAAATCAGTTTGTATAAATATATACACAGAAACAAAAACCCAATGCAACACTGCTGCAAAAGCAAGGAGAACAAGCAGCAATGCAGAACTGCCCTGAAAAAGCAGAAAGCTCTGGCAAATCCTTTGCTATGTGATCCTGCATGGACAACAGATTCCAGTTAGCCCGGAGGAGCTGCTATTTTTCAGACCTTAACAAACAAATCTTTTTTTTTTTGTTTTGTTTACTGAAACAGCTCAAAAGCTCTCCTGGTTGTAGAGAAATAAACATGGAAAGCTGTTTCCTGCAAAGCAAAGATGCTCCTGGATCATCAGAGCAGCCCACAAGTCTCTCTTGCCCCAGCCCTTGGGCGTGTCACCCACCTACACAGACACCCGTCATGGCCCAGTCAAGTCTTTCTGGAGAGAAATGTATTTATGAGATCTGCAAACCACACCTAAAAACTGGGGAGGAGCTCTGAGGTGACCAGTGCACCCCTGGGGAGCCTGGGTGCTGGGCAGCACCTGGATGGCAAAAGGGAAAACGAGAACATCATTTACACAGCACTTCAGAGTCACAGCCCATCCCTGCCCTCCTCCCCCCGCATCCACAGGGATTTAAAGTGCAAACCTGGCTTTAGCATGCTTTTACACTCCAAGGAAGCACCACAAGGAATCAAAGCTTGATCTCCTGACCCCTTTCACTGACCACACACATCAGCTGCTTCAGATAAGGGGGCTACAGATAGGCAGACATGCAAATTTCTTGGCAGGTTTTTTTAATTCATCCCAGAAGATATTTTGTGGGCACATTGACTATTCTCTCTCTTTTTTTTTCTTTTTGAGTATTCCCCTAGAACGCTTCTAAACAATGAATTTTGCACCTTTCCTCCCCAAAGATGATGTGCTTTTATAGCTGAAAACATTTAAGTGGGATTTTTGACTTGGTGCCTTTGTTCACATTGTTAAGCCGATCAAGCTATAGTACTTGGGAGAAAAAGAGAAGAGAAACAATGTTGTTTTGTCTGCTAACATGATTGATAGACAACTTTCAATTATTGTATCTTTAACTGACTGGGAAGCACTTAAAAAGAGACAGGCTGCTGAAAGATGGGTTGTTTCCCAGCTCAGTGCTGTTTTTTCCACAGAAAAAGTATACAAGGATGCTCTCTGGTGGCAGCTGTAGGGCAGGGCTCTGCTCTGGCCACCACACTTCTAGTTTATTTTATGCACTAAGTGATAGTGAAACGCTGTTATTAAAATAATAAATATATATATTTATTAATCAGTAATTGGCTTGATTAATTCTCTTCGAGTATTCCCAGTGCATTGGCAGACTGGAGGGTTTGTTTTTTGCAACTTCTAAAAATACTGTGTGCTCTCCTTAGGGCTGTGCTGGGGACAGGGATACAATGTGATCCTGGTGGAGCATCCATTTTCCATTTGCCTCTGATCCCATCTGCCCCCCAAGCCCCTCCTCCCTGGTCACTCATCTCCCTGTGCCAGCACAACCAGCCACGCTGGGTTTTGCACTGAACAGCTCCCAGCTCTGTGGATGCCTTGCTTTCCATCTCCCAAACTTAGCTGCTTCTCCAGCCACTTTCCTTCTCCCGCAGCATTTCCCCCATGAAATAACTCCATGCCCAAGGCACTTTGCTGCAAAGTCCTCCTCCTGCCCCGGGCCAAGACCTGGATCTTGCTCTTGCCAAAAAGTGAAATATCTAACTAAATATCAAACCTGAGCCAATCAATCTCAGCCCTTCAAAACATTAATCGTCCTTCTATTAAATCACATTTCAGTAAATTGTGCCAGAGATTTCTTTGGCTTGACTTCCTATGGTTATGGATTTTGGAGTGGTAGCCAGTTCAGGGGCTGGTACATGACTTCCATAACTGTAAACATGAATGCAATTTTCTTTTTGCAAAGACTGCACTACACTTTATGGCACATCAGTGTTAAGAAACTTAATCCCTTGTGAATCCATTGCAATCCTCAAAATGATATTTAGACCCAGCAAGGACCCTGCACCCTTTCGCTGGCCGAGTGCAAGGCTGGTTTTCATCCTTTGATTCACCTGCTTAAGGCTCTGAAACGAATGGCATTCGTGCCTGGAAATGGAGATCAGTGGTGGAAATCACAGCACTGTTTAGGAGGGCTGAGAGGTTCCCACAGCTGAGCTTTGCTCTGACAGGAGAGCACAGAATTGCAACTCTGAATCCCAGTTTATAAACAGAGTAGTTTTTGCCTGGGTACAAACACCCTTCTGATGCTGTTTCGATGCTACCCTGAGCAGTACCTTTTCTGTTGATTTTCCTGAATATCCTCCCCATCAGCCCATTTCCTTCACTGCCCCCGAGTCACCTCTTCTGCACGTGATGGTCCCTGGTGGGATGTTCCCCTAGAGCAGATCAACAAACCCTGCCCTGGAAACTGGGCTCACGTAACACCACCCATTAGGCAAAGACTTTGGGATTTGTCAAACCTTTTCCCCCTCCCCCTCTGTCCATAAAAGCTGACTTCTTCATACCAGAACCTATAAAAGCAGAACTGTGGGACCTCCAGGCCAACACACCTGTCCTTCACACGCAGGCGAGCCTCCCACAGGCGTGCATTAGAGACAGAAAGCATCTTAATTATCCACCCTGCTGCAAATACATTTGCAGAGCTTTAATTGATTAACAGGCAGTCCTTGCCAGCAAATGAGCGGTTGGCTCCAGGGAGCTCTTGCTTGCTTGTTTTTAAACAGTGCAAAGTGGGAAAATGGCAGGAATAAGCAGGGAAAGCTCCAGGGACCCCCAAGAGGGGAGGGCTGGTGGGAGGAAGGCAGCGCTGCTCTGTGTGCAGACCTTATTACTGCAGGGACATGGAGGTCAAGTGGTGGCAGAGCAAAACAGCTCAGGGAACAGGGAGGAATTAAACTGCTTCAAGCCCCAGTCTATGAGCTCAACTTCAAGCCATAGGGGCCACTGCTAAGACTTGGTGGATCTTTAGTAACCAAGGTGTTGCTGAAACTGCCTGAAACCCACTGATGTGTTCATCTCTGGTGACACAGTAGAAACCAGTGCTGCCCCATGTCAGCCAGGCACAAGCAGGTGAGAAGGGAAAGAGCAGGGCTCTCCCAGAGGGTTCCCACAGCCACCCACCAGCCTGTTTATTATCTCTTCTCCCAGTCATCCTTGATCTGGGAGAGTTGGCCTGATTTTAGACCCCCTTGTAAACCTGAGACAGGCACAGTTTGTAGGGACAATGGCTATGGCAGCATGGCCAGAGCACAGGTGGCAGTGCCACCATCAGCAGATAGAGCTGGTCCACTGATGGACCCCGGCTCTCCTGCAGGCTCCGAACCAGCAGGACAGAAGCTGCTCAGAGCAAAGCAGGACTGATGGTTCCCTGCTGAAGCTGTTTCACAGTGTAGAAAATTACACAAGATCCCAGAAAGAAGAGGGTCGTTTTCTAACCAGTTCAGCTCGAGGCTGCTCAGCACCTCCAGCCAAGTGACAGCACGGGTGGGCTCCAGCCACCTGCTCCCCCTGCACTGAGCTCTGCCTGCACGGGGGGCTGTGCACTCCCAGCTGCAGGGGACATGCTCACAGCCTCCGCTACATCCAGAAAATCCCTATAATTAAATTCATGCAATTAAAAGTTGGCATAAAATCCGAGGGTGTTACTGGCAGTGTGGGCGGGCTCCTCAGAGCAGGCAGCTGGTGCTGGCCCTCGCCGTGCTCTGCCTGAGGGGGGGTTGCTGCAAGGTGGTTGCCACCACACTGCACCCCAGGGTCCCCCCCAAAGCTGAGCCGTTCCCGAGTGGCCCCAGGAGAGGACAGACTCTCTCTGCAACCAGCCTCAGCGTTGCCTCTGAGCTCTCACCCAGCCCAGCACAAAGCACCAAGCTGACATGAACCACTAAGCCTGTGCAAACCATCAGTGCTGGTTTTAGCACTGGAAGAAAAGCAGTTTAACAAGGTGTCTGCAGCTAGACAGCATCCAGCTGCTGGCACACACAGCACGTGGGAATGCATTTTAAGCTGGTATGCACTGCATTCCTTCCTCCCCTCCATCACACATGGCCTCATCTTCCTCCAAGCGCCCACAGTGGCTCCAGTTAGATCTTCACCTCCCTAAACCAACGCTTTTCTGGTCTCAGGCTCAGTCCCTAGTGATCCAGCTGCAAGGGAGGCAGCACACTGTGTCACATCCACACCCCCCTGCCATAGGAGTTGCACCTCAATACACCCTGGACAAAAAAAAAAAAACCCAACACTACAGGAAACCCCTGTAGTACAAAACCAGCATTGGCAAAGGCTACTTCTAGAAAGTAGGTTCAGCCTGAAATGGGCAGAAAACTTTTGAGGCAGGAAAAAGACTGCTGGATACAATCACTGACTGCTTTTACAAGTCAGATTGTGGAGGAATATCCTGCTTGCTTTATTTTCTCGCAAACTTGAAATCCATTTTATAACAGAAGAGGAGAGAAGTTGCCCATCTGGGTACAAAATCCGCACCATCAGGCTCAGAAGCTCATTTACTCCATGCAGCCTAAAAGGGAGATGCAATATGCTGCAGCACTGGGAATCTGGGGCAGTATCCAATAGTAGGAAGACTCACATCAGATTCCAAAACACTGTGAGCCTCAGCCAAATCAAATTACTCCCATTGCCGAATATATCATTTTCCACCTTAAGTGGAACAGCCTGCCTGCCCTTAACACGCTGCAACCTCGCACCAGTGCCGAGCTCTAATGGAGATGTCTTTCCCAGGGCTGTCACGGCCGCCCACCCGCTGTTTGATGACTTTACACACGTGTGACAGGTAGTAATGTCACTGACAGCCTCTCCCTGGCACTCAGTTTTTATTCATACCAACACCTTGTCTGTCTTCGCCGTTCCAGGGGAAGCGCCGTGCCTGCTGCCGAGACGGAGCTCGCTTCCCTGCTCAGGTTGTTGCTTATCTTTGTGGAGAAATTGGACTTAATTTTGCTGCTCCTTCACCACACAAGTCTATACATCTGTGAAGGCTAAACCCCAGATCATGACAGGGCAGGTTCATAACAAGCTGACAGCAAAAGAAATATATACAGTGTCAAATCCCTCACAAAAGCACTGACAGCCTCCTGACAGAGGATGGATCAGATATTAAACTAATACTACACTCAGTCTGAGCCAAAAGGCCAAAGAAGAGCAATCCCAAAGGCGAAAACAACATCCCCAACCTTTGCCTATCCACTTCCTCACTAAGCTGATTTCGACTCAGATTCCCTTTAAGCATTAATGCTGTGAGGGCTGGCTCTGTCCCTTCGGTGCTGTCATTTCAGTGCTCTGCAAGGCCACTGCTGAGCTGGAAGGGGATCCCCATTCACACCGCCCCACACACTCCTCAGTTTGAGCAATGCCAAGGAGGTGGCGACAAATGCATTTCTGAGCAGGAAAACTGACTCCTGCAAAGGCTAGAAGAAGGAGGAGCAGATTATTCCCTCCCCATCTGACAGGTTTTCCCCTTAATGCTTTTTCTCATATTCGGTTTTCAAACTATTGGGGATGCTGTCAAGATGTGTGTCTTCTCTACTGGTGTTTCAAAAGACTAATAATAGAAGGTATTAGACTATAGAGAGGCTCAAATATCGCTAGGAAGAGTTCTGTAGGAGAAGGGAAGAAGCAGTATAAAAAAGGCAGGCAGCAGTCCAGCAGCATGAGAATCTACAGCACTTAACTGAGAATAATTAGCTGTTAAAATACAAGATGCAAAATGAGTGCTTAGGCAGCAGCCCCATGGAAGAGGACCTGGGGATTATAACATGAGGCAGAAATGTTCTGTTTTGGGGAGGGGGGATGGAATCAGCCAATATCCCATTAAGAGCTACTGCCAGGGGTAACACCAGTAGGGACCTTACAGTGCCCAGGTGGGAAGGAGCTGTAGGAGCTGAGATGGAGAGGAACAAGGAGATAAAGCACAGTTGTTGCCCCATGGGGATGTGCAGAAGGAATGAGCATAATTCAGTTTAGAGAGAAGAAAAGCCTCAGGAAGAGATGATAAAAGTCCCCAAATCCATAAAAGGTTTCTTCAGAAAAGGATGGTGTTCATTTTTCCTACTGCTGGGAAGGAGATAGGACTTGAACTGCAGCAGAGGAGGTTTATTTAAGACATTTGGGGGGGGGGCAAAGAAAACCCTCACTGACTTTCAAAGGTTGATTGAACTCTATGCTTCCCGAGAAGGCAGCTAAATGCACAGGGGAGCTGGAACCAGTAAACCTTTCCATTTTGAGTTGGCTCTGCCTTCCCCCTGCTCCAGGCTAGCCAGAGAGAGCGAGCAGAGTTCACAGCAGCAGCAGCAAACCCAAACCCTGGGCCCCTGTTCAGCCAGATAATTAAGCGAGTGTTTAGACATCCAAGCAGTCCTGCTGGCTACTGCCCCAGCACTTTGGGAAGTGAAGTAATGGGTTTGCTTTCCACCAGGTTCCCCCCTGAGAGACCCAGAAGATGGGATCTGGAGGTGGAACCCTCCTGTCACCAGCCCCGTGAGCCCACAGAGGTGGTTTTTCAGGTGGAGTTCTGCTCTCTCGATTTGTAGAGCCTGGAAATAATGAAATCCTACCAAGTGCCATTTGTGCTTTGGAAGGCATGATGATGATAATTAGTGTTCAAATTAAGCAGTAAGATAGAAGTGGGCATATAATGGACCACTAATAAATGCCTTGAGCATGTTGAGAGACGTGGGTCTGAGGAAGAATGATTTTAATCGCCAGGAGTATATTAATGATGGCCCATAGACTCCCTTATTGCTGTTTCAACAGGCTGGAATGTTGCATTTTCCCATTAAAACACCCATTAGCCTTGAGCCCACTAAAAATCTATCAGTAAAGCCACGTTCTGCTCATTTCTGCTCTATGTATGATGTCATTAACACCACTGCAGGCACTCGAGCCCAGCTCCAAATACCAGCCCCAGCTCAGGAAACCCAGGTAGAGGTGGGTGCTGGTTTTGGGTACCCACCACATCACTGTGAACACCAGCATCATGACTCAGAGCCAAAAGAAGCAGCAGCTGGGGGTGCACACATGGGGGGCACAGCAGCGTGCCCAGCACTGAGCTGGGCCTGATTGATCACATGGCGGCACCGGTTAAAATAATTGTAGTTTTCGTTTCCCCACAGATGAATTACTTCTCCAAAAAGCCATTTGTGCTTAATGCCATTTCTCTGCACTACCGTGCTAATCAACTGCAAAGAGGTTTTTGTGCCGAGATTGATTGACTCCATGTAAATAGGTGGAACCTTTAATTAAAACACAAGCGCAGACCCAGTGTCTCGGCGCGCTGACAACACGCGGCACAGACCACTTAAGGGGCTGATTCTATTTTAATCTACCCTGGCATAAATCAGGAGAAAGACCCAGTTCAGCAAAGCACTTAGCACATGTTTAAGTCCATCATAGTCAGCAAAGTATTCAAGCATGAGCCGAACTGCAAAGGCAACCCAGGAAAATGATGGTGCCCATCGAAAGGATTGTGTGACAAAGTCATTTGTTTATCAGGTTCACCTCCATGAGAACATAAAATAGGTTTATGGCTTTGGAGGAAAACTGGTAAAGTTCATAGAGTCCTCCTGGATGATGGTGAACCCATCAAGGAATTGCGGTAAGTACAAGAGGAGAAACATGGGACAACTCCTGCTGGACTGACCTGAGCTGCTGGTGTCAACACAAGAAGTAAAATGGCTTATGACAACAGAAATCAGGAAAGTTACCGAATTTCCTTCCAAAATTATTAATACTATTATTGCTTTGTGGTTATTTTGCTTGAGAATTATGAAGTTTGTTTCTCTGTCACAGCCTGACACAAACAGTTGTGGCAGCACGAGGCGCCAGGGCAGGTCACCAGATATGTCAGAACATTTTATCTCCATGTCAGTTTATGCCGATTTCCTTTTGATTATTGTATTTTTAAAATCCATTAGTGGTGGCTGCAGCTCAATACCAATTAAACACACTGTCGTGTTTTCTAGAGTGAAGTGCTTCTCCTTTGCTCCATGGTGAATAAAGTAAGCATTAATTATAACAACCAGTGGAGCAAACCTGGCAAGATGATACAGGGCTGACAAAAGGACATCATCTTGGCCTAACCTGATGGAGAAGTCTCAGAGAATGTACCATCAGAGTGGGTTGTCACTATGGCTGCTGCAAGAATTCTGACAATGCTATGGAGGGCAGGAGGAAACAGCTCTGATTTACTTTAAAATCACCTTTTCTGGACAGTTTAAGTTACCGTCTGTCACATGGAAGTGTCCGAAGGGAAACTCTCTCCTGCAGAAGGAGGTGTGAATGCTTGCCGCTGGCAGGAGGCAGTGGGAATGGGAAGGATCGGGTGGATTATGTTTGAAAACACCAGCTCCTGTGTTTTGAATGAAAACATTCAGATAGCTCTTTTCCAGGCTCTCACTGGCTCTCTATTGGCTACAAATAACTTATTTAACAGGGTAATTTAGTCATTAATATCTATTTTTCTCTATAATCCCTCAGTTCCCCACAGCTGACATTGACCACGGCAGCTCCTCTCTGGATTCCCAGCAGTCAGTTTTAGGAAAAGGGGAAGCAGAGACAGGTAAAACCACAAAGTCCTTGCTGTCCCTTCTGAACAGCCTTGATCTCCTGCAGCTTCTGCTGAGCTATAAACCAGCTGCAGCCCTGACCTTGACTGAAAGCAATACGAGTGTAGTGAAATAACACTATCCTACATCCAGGCTTGCTGCCTGTGGGATCATTGTATTCACCTTTTATGAATGAGGAGCAATTTGTTGGGTATGACCTGGAAATTGAAGTACAAGTGACAACGCTCAGTGAGGGCTGCAGGCTTCCTTTGGGGAGACAGATGCACAGCTACAGCAAACCCAGCTCCCAGGAACAGTCTCTCTCCTAACGAGATTTGACAGGCACAGTTTACCCACTGGCAGGAAATTATAATAGAAAGATTTTCCCCATGAAAGCAGAAAGCCTCACGTGCAGATCAAATGCAGTGTCAAAGTCCATCCTGTGTCTTTGGTGACTGTCCCTTGCCTGCAGTGGCTTGGCAGAGCACTCCAGGCAGGCACAGTGTTCCCAGCAGATTGATGCCTCAAAGCACAGCAGAGACTGTGACTTGCAGGGGAGAAGGGAAGGTAACATCCCAACCTCAACCCTTCTGA
>JAYRBT010000023.1:3872028-3896450 GCA_036023395.1 Myiotriccus ornatus | reverse complement strand
TGATGCCTCAAAGCACAGCAGAGACTGTGACTTGCAGGGGAGAAGGGAAGGTAACATCCCAACCTCAACCCTTCTGATGCAACTCTTACTTATTTTAAGTTATTTATTGAAAGTTTCCTGTGAAAGAGCTGGAGACCCTGAGAGAAGCAACCCAGGAGGGCAAATTGCCCCTTTAGCAGGTAGGCAAAAAATTTTTAGGTGATGAAAAGGTGACATTGCACAGGTACATGCACAGAAGGGAGCTTTTGCTGTTGGCATTGCTACTTTGGGCAGAGCTCTGAACACAGTAAGAAGAGAAAAAACCCACAGGCTCTGTTACAGAGGAAGTTAATGGATGAGCACAGCAATCTGCCCACTTGAGAACAGGAAAACCTCCCTTGTGACAAGGTTTCTGATAACCAGATCTGAAATTTCTGAGAGTCTCTCTAAAAATTAAATTGCTTATTTCTAAATTAAATCGTGATTTATGATGAAGTTGAGTTTTAAAAGCCTTTAATGGAAAGGTAAATTAAGATTGAAAGTAAGGAACAACCTTGTTACAGGTCAAATGAAACATTTGATTTGATACAAGACTAATTTTTTTTTCCCATTTTAGCTAAAAAAAATTCTTTTTTTGAATTTATCAAGCTAATCCTATTTTTCCTTACATTTATCAAGGACCTCCAAACTTAAAGGATCCTGTATTTGTTCAGCTTTCCCACACAGAGGTCAGAAGCATCAGGGACCCAGTAAGATAGGTGCCACAGTGTCAGGGTCCGTACCCTCCCCAAATGCCCAGTTCCCACAGGGCAGAAGAAAGGCAGCACTTTGTCTAACTACAGCCCAAACACTGCACCGATGAACTTTAAGGCCTTTAAACCTGAGCTTTTCCATTCTAACTTTGATTTGTAACTCAGTGAGGAGCCAACTGAGTCTGGAAAAGGTCAGGCACAGACAGGGAAGCTGCACCACAAGGCTGCAAGTATCACTCCGAAAACAGACCATGCTGAGGATCCCTGGCTTGTGGGCTGGGGTGAGAGAAGGTCTGGATGCAAAATAAGGTCCTGCCAGCCACCAGGTAATTACCCTGAGGGCAGGGAGGGGAATGGAATGGATACACAATCAAGGAAGACATCATGGTGGTGGTGGAAAAAGCAAGCTCGCTTTTTCCCCCTCAGATGTGACAGTGCCCAACATGCAGGGCAGCAGACAGAGAATCAGTCCTGCCCTCAGCAGAAAGATGCTCCTGCTCTGTGTCCCCATTCCAGCCCACATCCAGCTTCACCTGCTCTCTCACCAGCTTTATTATTTCTCACTCCCAGCTCTGAGACTTTCAGGTCCACCCAAGAGGTGGCCGCACTTAATTTACCAGCAAATTGTGTATGAAGCTCATGTAAACTAATACACCTCGGTGAGCTTTGAGAGGGAAGGGCATAAAACACGATTATGGGCATCCACCGTCAGCTGAAGGCTCGCAGCTAAGAGGCTTCAGCAGGAGAGGACGGGACCGACCAGCCACAGCTCCTCCCGAACCCGCAGGAAGGGGCCGGAGCGCTGCCTGCACCCGCCGCTGCAGGGCAGGACCGCCCGCGCTGCATCATTTCTGCTTAAGCTGTCAGCAAAAGCCTTCCGCGGCAGAGAATTCCCAGCTGCCAGCTCTGATGCGGAGCAGCCGGAGGCGCTCGCAGGGAGGCGACCGGTGCCAGCCGGCACCACCTCCCGGCACGGCTCCATCCCCCTGCCGAGCGCTCCTGCAGCGCCACGCAGGACCGGGTGCCGGCAGGGGCAGGCGGGGACGTTACCTCCGAATACCCCGAGGACATCGCAGGGCACCGACACCATTCCTGTCAGGGCGTTATCTCCACCTGCCCTGTCATCCCTCCTGGCACAGCAAGGTCGACAGATCCGCTGTCTGGAAAATGTGCTTCCCAAAACAGTGGAAGTAGTTACCATGGAAATACAGAAAGGTTTCTCAGCCCAACTCCGCCAAACTATTGATTTGCCTCCCAGGGTTTCATGGGCTACTTGTTAATAACAACAACAACAGCAGCAAAGCCAGAGAGGTGCTGGGGCCAGACTAACAAACTGGGCTTGGAAAGAACCTCTGGGAATTGCCGTGTCTCTGCTGGAGAAGTCACTGATGCTCAGGACGAGCCTGTGAATCGCCCAAGGATTTCAGCTCATGTCTTGCACACAAACAATACAGGGGTGAAGATGTGCTTCACTCTTCAAAGCCTTGAGCAGATCTGCTCCGTGAAATCCCAGATTACACCCAAAGCAAGCTGCAGTTTGCCCCTGTTCTTGAGGGTCTGGTGCACACCAAGATAAACAGAACAGCTACACAGTGCTACTGCCTGGGATGGAGCTCTGCTTGTGAGCCTAAATACACGTCCATCTCTGTCCCAGCTGCCAGGCCCAGCCCCCTCCCATCTGTTGCAGCTTGTGAGGAATGCTCACAGCCAAGTCCTGGCCAGCTCAGAGCCCAGCAAGGACCATATGAGCAGCTCAAACTACACCTCCTGAGCTAAGCAGGGATACAAACATTGTTTATAAACAATCCATTTCTGAAATTAGTGGTGGGCAGGCAAAACAAAGGAAAATACCCATGACTAAGAAGATGGTGGAAGCTGGTTGTTCTTGAGAGGCACCTGTAAGAGCATCTTGGGTGCACACAGGCTGCCCCAAACTCTCAGCACAACATCAGTTCCAACCCTTCTCAGAGTGAGCACACCACCTCATCCTTCACCATGCTCCACATCTCCCTGACACAGCTCGTAACAGGAGTCATGTTAAACCACCCCTGAAACCCTTTAGGCTTAGCAGAGGACAGACAGCATCAGGAACATGCAACTAATGACAAACAGCTTCTGACAGATGCTCAGATCCAGAAAGTCTGCGTGGCAGCTGTGTAGCATTGATAATCCACATAGGAGCAGTGTGAGGGGTGCAGGTATTGTAGAGACCACGTACTGCACAAAAATTAACTTCACTTTTAAGAACTAGTTGCTGTTGTAGTCTGTTTTTTCCTAATTAAAGTGACTTGGGTCAGAAACATGGACCTCAATCCAATCCAGAACACTCAGACCCCTAAATACTCTCAGAGGTCTGGACTCTGGTTTATGATACCTATTGGGAAGTGGATTGAATCTGAATACTTTTACTTACATTGTTGGATCATCTGGGATACTAGGCAAAGCCTTTTCCCAAGGAAGGTGTTGGTCAGGTTCTTATTTCCTACTCCCCACCTGCTGCTCTTGCCTGGGAGGGAAGGGGCAGGCACATGGAGCAACCCGGACAGTGGGGATGAGCCAATCCCAGCCACCTACACATGACACATTAGGATTTCAGGGACTTATTTTTTTAAGGGAGCGCCCCTTGTGTACACTGGTCACCTGGAATTCGCAAAACAGAGTCCTGAATAGGAGATAATGAATGCAGGCTTTCTTTGAAAATATAGTACTGGGAGGGGGCTGGGATGTGGAATGTAATGAAGAGAGTGCTTTTTGCGTTAGTGCATCCTTCCCAGATGGGAAAAGCAGCTTAGTGCCCCATACTGACAGTACTTGGGGGTGACTTTTTTCTACACCCAGGTTACCCATAAGACAGGAATTTGGGAGTCAGCCTATCATTAATATGCATATCTAGGAGCGTTGTGCCTCAGCAAAACTGTCTGGGACATATTTTAGCACATCAGAGCTTTGAATTGAAGATGCTTACACAGAAATACACAGATGGGTATCGGTGCAAGATGGAAACACTTCAAAATATATGTGGTGCTTGCAGCAAACCCTGCCTCGCTGATCCTTCCCTCCCTGGAAGCACTTGTAAAAGTCCTTGGGGCAATATGGATTATTCTGTGCTCGTGGGAGGGGAAGGGGATTCAATTATAGCATAAAGTCATATCTTCTGTAAGGAGTGGGCTGTTGGGTTTCTGCAAAGCCTCATCCCAAAGCAGAGCGCAGCCTGGCACAGGTGGGGTTGCAGCATGCTCCAGAGCTGCTCTGGGTTATTTCTGGGCTCTCTGCAAAAGCCAGACTGATCAGCTGCATTTATAAGATGATTATCCTCGGAATCACTGTGTGTAAATCACTCACTGAGGGTCGGGTCTGCCCCGCTCACGTGGCAGCCAGCAGAAAGGGGCGTTCTGCTGAAAGAAGAGGTGCAAGCAAAAATAGATGGGAGAGGGTTTCCCCCTGTTCTCCCCTGCCCTCAGCAGCCTGTGCACTAAAAGCAAGCCAGCCTCATCTACAAAAGCCTGAGGGAAATGAGCAGCTGAGCTGTAAGCAGAGGTAAATGAATCCTTCAGGGAATCAGTCCAACAACTGTGAGCTCCAAGGGGCTGGAAAGCAGCCCGAGAGGGTGGCAGATCCCACGCTCGCTCCAAGCACACACATGCTCTCATGGCCCCGGAGAAAGTTTAATTTGTTGCAACTGTTTCAACAAAGCCAAAGCCCCGGTAATGCTGTTACACACTGAAATCACTCAGTGGGAAGCTGCACGGAGCAGAAAATGCTGCGGGCGCAGAGGAGCTCCTCGGCTTTCATCAGGCACCCAGGCCAGCCTTGGCACCTGGGCTTTGTAAGGGAGAAGCAAGGAAAGCCTCCAAAAACCACTAAACCACCCCAAAGCAATTACAAAATATGTCTTGCCAAAGCAGTTTCTTAATTTAGTCAGGGGGTCTGAAGGGGTAAGAGGAGATGGAGAAACTCCACAGAATGTCCTGGAGGATGTTTAAAGGAAAGAGGTTAGAATCACTGAAACACAGAATATTCTGAGTTGGAAGGGACCCACAAGGATCATCAAGTCCAACTCCTGGCCCTGCACAGAACACCCCAACAGTCCCACCATGTCCCTGAGAGAGTTGTCCAAACACTCCCTGAGCTTTGTCAGCCTGGGGAGCCTGTTCAGTGCCCCACCACCCTCTGGGGGAAAAGAACCTGATATTTGACCTAACACCCCTGCCCAAAACATTTTTAGTGAAGAGCTGACACTGAATGTGTTTTTGGGCCAAAGAACGAGGTTTCCACAAGGACAAAGAGGTACTTTTTGTCAGAGTCACTCCCTCTGACATCAGGGTCCAACCAAACTTCCTGAATTTTCTTTACACCCATTCCTCATCATTGTCACCCATGCTATAGGCAGAGGCCTCCACATCATCCACAGGGAAATATGTTTGGGCTGGCAGGACCTCAAGAGCTGCTCTCTTCCCTTCTCCTCCTACAGCCACACAGCCTTTCTGCCCAGCCAAATCACCCCATCCTGCTGATGTTTCCCATCTGGTTCCTGCCCAATCTGTCAAGTTGCCCCATTTGTATCTGCTCAGATGACAACTCTCCCCCCTTCAGTATCAGGCACTGCCTGGACATAGGGTTAATTCTCACCAGGTTGTTCTGCTGCATGCTCTGGACACAGATGCAGTTGTCTGGACCAGTTTAAATCACACTTTCTGCTTTATTCTAACTAGGAGAATTTCTTACACCAGCCTTGCTGCCAAGATCTTCGTGTATCGCAGCTCCAGCTAAAAGTTCATTGGATCAGGACTTTTTGAAGGGGCCAGAGGAACTTCAGCACACTCTCATCATCCCCAGCATCCACCCCTCTCCCCTCTCCCTGCGTCACATCCTCAGCCAGGCTGATTCAGCCCTAAGCAGGACACATGGAGAATCACACCAGGAGCTGCTGCAAGCTAAAAATAACCCCACGGGGTGGTTTCTTTTTTGTTCTCAGGTTGTTATTCCTAAGCTGCTCACTTCCCCTGCCCAGGTCACCATGAAGTTCCTCAAAATCTGCCCCCAGCACAGGGGACAGGACCACCTCCAGCAGTCAAAGGGGGGGGCCAGGGCTGCCCACCACCACTAAAAGTGAAGTTCAGACTTCAGAGACGTGCCAGAGCTTTCACTTACAGCTCCAGCTGTCAGAATTTGGAGCAGGCTTTGGTGCACACCTCGCTTACAGGGTGGTCACAGCCAGCACAGAGTCAACAGCAGCATCAGTGCCAGCCAGGTAACCAGCCTTCTGAAACCCCAGCACTGTGTCGGGGGTGTGTGTCAACACCTATTCTGTTTGTTTCTGTACTTCGCTCCTCTTTCAGCTGGCAAAGCTGCTGCCTCAATAGGTAGCACTTCAGCCAAGAAAAATAAGCATTACCTTACATTCCAGGCTTGTTTGTCATTATCACGATGCTCTGCTCTAACTGGGAGGCTGCATTATGCATCATGCTGCCTACTTTCAAATAATAAGCTACATGTGTAAATAGGCTCCTCTATTTCGAGATGAATAGCTAACAAATGAGCAAACAAAAACTCCACAGCCCGCCACGCTCTTGTTCAGCTGACGCAATGGATGCCTTTATGCCTCCCGAAGGTGATACATCCATCACGCTCCCAGCGTGAGCGGCTTCTGCATCTCTGTCAAAATCCAAATGCCCTGGCCCTGGATGTAGCCAGCACACGTGTGGTGGAGGGCCAGGCTGGCACTGCCAGCTCGTCTGTGAGTCTCAGGCCTAAAACTGATGTGCTACTCACTCCTGCTACATCATCAGTATCACAGTTGCTGTGGAGGGTGGAGATGGATTCGGCTGTGCGAGGTACATCTCCTCACACCAGGAAGGAAGGGTAGGGTGTTAGGGGAGTGTTTAATCCAAGCAGGGGTCCCGTGGGACACCCCAGCTCTGGGTTAGACCATTGCAGCACTCATGTAATGAGTCCCTAGGAATTTCTGAGCACTCTCCTGCTGCACAGCTTTCCCACTCTATCAAACCCTCTGCAAATGGTGTTTCCTTCATCACAGCTCGAACTCCTTTTGTATTCCTTAATTTTCTTCCATAGTCTGTATTATTATCTATCACAAAAAGAGTTATTTAAGAACCTTTGGACTATAATGGGCTTGGCATTACAGGAAAATAAAGCATCTCTCCAGGAAACTCGTGCTGATTTCAGCCTTCCCATTTACGCTGTGATGCATCACACTGTGCTCTAATGTCTCACTAATCTGCAGCTCAATCTGCTGTTAAACAGGCTCATGATGCAGAAGCCGCTCACTAAGGTTGCTTGATATTCATCTGTTGATTGAATCATTTGCTTCTTGTGATTTGCAAATGTGCCAAAGAGCCAGAAGCCCTTTTTCTTCTAGAAAAGTTAATTGGATCAGCATCCTGCACTGGCAGGTGGCACCCTGCTCCTAATCCAGACTTCCACTGACTCTGGTAAGGCAGAGGGGCCACCCAGCAGGACAGGGTTCTGGGACAGCGGATACAATGAGGGCAAATTCCCCAAGAGACCATTTTCTGTCAGAATTAACCACCAGGCAGCCAATGTGGAGATGCTCCTGCCCTGGAGTGATGCCCCGTTCCTTCAGCCTCATCACAGCAGGGGTACCCCATGGCAGGGCTGCCACCAACAAACACTGCATCTGTCAGACATTCCCTCTGATTTACCCCTCCACACTTCCACCTTTCTCATTTTTTGAGAGCTGAGCATTACCAGCAGCTCCTTTGGACACATCCCACTCAGTTATTCACAGGTACAACTACTCCTTCATAGCCTGTAAATGAAGACCCTCAGCACCACTTGGTTTTAGCTGTTTTTTAATACTCCAGCATGCCAAACACTATTTAATATCTTCCTCAGTAATTAAGTGGTCAGTGCCAATGTCAAAGAAGAGCTGAACGACATTTCTCTAAGGTTTCCAAACAGCTGAGGTGCCAAGCAAGGACATACCAGGCACTGGGGCAGCAGGGCTGTGATTATGTGGCTGTAAATAACACCTCAGAATATATGGTTTATCGTGGTGATAACACACATTTTGTAGGTTACATAAATTGGAGCAATCCTGCTGACAGAGGAAAAATAGTGGTGTGTGATGGTTTCCTCCGGTTGCTAGGAAATAGAGTTAGTGCTCGGGTCCTTACATGCCTCGGTGCACACCCGTGACAGATGATGGATTCGGCACATGTGTGGAGCCCAGGCTGTTAGCAAGCCCTGACTGAGGGGAAAGCAGCGACGCAGTGACAGCAAGATCCATTTAACCAAAATATATGCATTTTTCATTAAGAGAGCTACATTTGTTTGCCCAAGGCATTTAGGAGAACGTAAGCAAAGAATAAAGTCGGATCTAAAGAGACAGGTGGTCTGTGCAGGCAAACCCAGACCGGCTAAGCAGATGCACAGGATGGGCTATGTGAAGGGTTTTAACACCTGCCCAAAGCCCTGATGTGAACGAGCTGTGAGTTTTCAAAAGTGGTCTTTAATATCACTCTAAACCCACAGAGTCCAAAGGCCCAGAGCTGACCTCTGCCCTGTGGTCTCCTCCCTGCCCCAGGGGTTTGGTGCAGCTGGAGGCAGGTCGCTTCCCCTCCCCTCGGTACATGGGGTTGTGTTCTCTTGCATCGAGGAGCTCAGCCTGATTCCTGCTTCTGTAAATGTTTGCTAAAGCAAATTGCAATTTGCTCTATCGGTCTCATGCTCCAATTTGCTCAAAATAGCACGGCACTTGGTCAAAGGGCATGGAAGGTGGCCAGGACCACCTTCTTTGAATACATGTATGCATAAATACATACACACACACACACTGTTAGATCAGCTAATCTCTTCCCCTCCCTCAAGGCAGGCACAGCTCTACCAACACATCCTCAGGTGCACCTCTAACCTGCCCTTCACAAAGCTGAATCATATAGACAATGCTAAACCACACACCTTAAAATAACCAAGACAATTGGCATGATTACAGCTATGCCCTGGCCACAGACGGGGGATTTCATCCACAGCCAGGGGAGCCGACCTGACTTCTGGTGTCATTGTTACTGCTTATGTTACAGTGTTGTCCCATCAGGATCTCTCTGTGCCTGCAGCTACTCCCACAGGCACAGTACTGGCCAAAATGCACCTAATTTGCTTTTCAGAGTGATTCAATTCCCCTAAGAGTTGCTCCTAGAGTGAGCTGGTGTCTCTGTGCTGCTCTCACCAAAGCAAACAGGACATCCTCTGCCAAACTCAGCAAGGCAAGGTCAGAGGAAATAAAATTGGGTTAGCAGGGTTGCAGACTCCTTCATTCCTATAATTAACTCTTTGGCACAGATTGATGGCCTTTTCTTTAGGAGATTCCTAGGGATTTGCAGGAGCGCAAACACGCAGGTGGTGTTCTTTAGTGCAAAAGTCTTTTTTTTTTGATACCTCCAGACTGGGCACTGCCCCATTTGCAGGATACAGCTAAACCCTGTGTTTGGGCTGGGGTGGAGTCAGAGAATGGTTTAAATGCTCTCTGCCCCACCTCTGAAGGGCTTCTCTAGCTCATCCCCAACCAGCACAGGAGTGAGATCTCCTGAGCTCAGTGTTGGACTGAGGACAATACCCCAGCCTGTTCTCCCGGTGGAAGGCAGAAGCAGAGCTCACTTTTATACCCTGATAAAAGTGTAATTTAATCCCAGCAGCACAAAACACTTCCCAAAGCCTTTGAAAAGCCTGCTAATCCTTGACCTGCCCTCAAATCTTGAAATTCTCCTGAAGAATGAAGGGTGCTTTGTCTTTCGAGTGCCTCTACACTTAATGAGGTTATTAAGGCATTTTAGGGTGCAGAGAAGAACATTCTCTCCTGGCTTTGGCACAGTGGAATTTAGGGTTTTTTTCTCCTTTAATCCAAGACCTCCTGCTCTGCTGCTGATGGCCCCCACCCCACAGTGCTATGAGTTTGCCCCAGATGTTGGCAGAGACAGCCATTGCTTCACTCTACCATCAATGGAGAGCTCCCTGATCCAACTCTGACACGGTGTTTTTGTTACTGTGCCTTCAGATGTTTCTGAAAAGCACCCTGAGCCTTTTCCTACATGGCTGGAAGACTAAAGAGCTCCATGGAACTACATGTTTATCCTGGGGTTTATCAGCTGATACTAAGATTTATTTCATTTTTTTTCTGAGCAGAAATCATTCTGTTTGCACAGAAAGCACAGTGAGTTTGTGTATGGACACACATCAACCCAGCAGCCCTAAAGCCTCCAGCAAAGCAAAGTCACCTCCTTTAACACAGAAGGAAGCAAGGATCTGACTCACTCCCAGCATCAGGACAGGAGGACAAGGCAGATCCACGTTTCTGGCCTGCCTCCATTTCCCAGCACAGCCATATGGGAAAGGGAACGTGCTTAAATAGCTGGGAGCTCGAGGCAAGGTTTTGCTTTCAGCTGAAGTGAGACATATCATTTCCCCAGGATGCACCATTGAAGAAGAAAACCTTTGCCAATGTTATGCTTTGTAATGCAATGATTTTCATAACAGCCCAACATGGTTCATCAGCATGTGATCTGGCATGGGATCAGCTTTCCCTTAAACCATCCAAATGGGCTACGAGAGGTGGAAGAGAGAACAGACACAGTATCTGGTTGGGTTTTCAAGCAACCCCTGCAGCAGCCTCAGTGCATCTCAGCCCACACTGACTCACACCGGGCTCAGAGAGAAACTCAGATGCAGCACTACTGGGTTAGTTATTGGACTTGATGATCTTTCAGGTCTTTTCCAACACTAATGATTCTATGATCCCATTACTGCCTTGGACCAGACCTTGGCAAGCTCATCTCAGCACGCCACCCACAGTGCTGTGGGCTGAAGGGGCACCTCCCTAGCAAGCCTGGGACCCCCATATCAGTAGGACTTGCTTAATTTTCAGCAAGAAGCTTGACCCCAGGGACTCCTCTCCATTTACAACAACCATGGTTAAATAACTACCTAGCATCACTTGAAAATTCAGGCTAGCAACCTTAAATAACTTCACCATTAAGAAGGAGAAGAAGGACTGCAATGCAGACCCCTGCAGAGCCAGGTCCCCTTGGTGGACCCCTCTAAGCATTCTGCCAGAGCTGCGCAGAAGCAGCACAGAGGTGCTGTCACACCAGCATCTTCCCACGGGCAAAGGCCATTTGGGATGTTATTATGAACCAAAAAAAAAAAAAGAAAAGAAAAAAGAAAAGACAGAAAATTTCCCCTCTTTTTAAAACAAATCAGCTTATTTCAGTGATGTGATTAATAGAGCGTTCTGCTGGCTGAGGCATTAATGGAAGGGGCGGTAAGGTGTGAAACACGGGTGAGAGAGCAGGGAGCAGGGTGTGCCCCCGGAGCAAACCCTTCTGCAGCAATTCCTGGAGCTGTGCCCCCGGCTGTGTCGGGGGAGCCGCAGCCCCTACACACACACAGACACTCCCCCACCACTCCTGCTTTTGCTCTGGGATGATGTCGGGGCAGACAGGAGAGGGAAAACAGCTGTGGGGCTTCCTAGAATCAACCCCTCGCTCCTTGTGGCACAGGGTTATTTTTAATCTGGATGAGGTCCCCAGCTCGGCTGGATTTTGTATCAACAACGGAGGGTGAGGTGGGAACCAGCACCCAGAGGTGTGAGCTCCAGGGGGAAACATCCTCAGGAGCAAGGCTAAGGGGAGCTGGAGCAAAACCCCAAGATTCCAACCCCCGTCCTTGGCTTTACAAGAGCTGGAGCGTGCTATGCAACGCGGTTTGGCACACAGCCCCACGAAGGCTTGAGCAACTGGGAGACAACATTCCCTGAGGGAACGAGGAGCTTTAACTTTTGTAGCACAGCAAGCATGCAAGCCCAGGATCTCGAGGGAATAAGAAAGATATGTCATTTCATTGCTGTTCTTGGAACGAAGACAAAAAAGCAAAGGAAAACAAAACAGAGCACCCCTTGGGATCCATAAAGAGGAAACTAAAAATATGATAAATAGGCTGGATCATTATTTTCTGAAGATGACATATTGCAGCTCATGTTATATATCTAGATTCCTATTGTCACTAAGGATAAAAACTTTGGCACGAAGTAAGTCAAGGAGAAAAATTTAATTTCTGCCATACCACAAACCAATAAATGCTGGTAAAGAGCCATCTACTGAAAACACAAGCCAGAAAATGCAGTCCTACAGGACAGCAGAGGAGAAGGAGAGCACTAGCTCTCCTTGCCAGCAGCTGGCAAAGGGTTAAACAAAGGTGTAATTCATCATGTTAGCTTGAACTTTAGAAGCTAAGAGAATTACAAGATCAGAAAATAACTGCAAAGTGTGTAAAGATAATCATAAATCCGAGGGAAATAATACAGGGTAATAAATGCTCAGGAGATTGTCTAAAGCAGTAAGAGTGGCCGGGTATCCACTGCAGCGGGTTATCTCCTGCAGTGGGGGATGCTGTGGCCTGCATTGGGATTTACCCGTGGAAAACACTCCCAGAGGAATCTGGAGATGAAGCAAAAGAGTGGAAAACTGAGTAATATTAAAAATAAATACGGAGAAAGCCGGGATCCTTCATGCAGTTTCAGAGGCACAACAGCATAACAAGAGCAGCAGCCGACAGGGATGGAAAGCCCCTCTTTTAGAGTCGCTTGGCACCAGGCGTGAAATCTTCAATTTCAGATGTTGGTGAGGAACCTATACATTAACACATTGTAACAAGATTCAACTACCCCGCCGGCTTTCCCAGAAAATAGGGGTCACGAAGCCAGCCTGTACTCAGAGCTGGGGAATTTTTCCTCATTTTCTTCCTGACTCTGCTAAGTCATCTTATAGTAAAGTCTCTCTTGGTATAACTGCTGTTCTGTTAACCCTTGAAACCCTGAAAGGAGACTGGGAAGTTTATTAATTTGTGGGTTTTTTTTTGGTCTCTAAGGCATAAAGCCTATTTCTGCTCCTTCACATCCCCATTCCGAGTGGAAGCAGGTGGACTGAGGTAGAGCTGGCAGCATGCTCAGGGGCAGCTGGCTGGTCACATCCCATCCGGCCCCAGTTTCCACATGGGCTTTCGAGAGATGTGCCTAACAGCCAGGAACACTTAAACCTCTTAAAACTTGAGGTTTTAGTGTCACTCAATGGTAAAATAGACTCAGGAGGTTTGGTTACATCAGCAAAATGGCACATGGGGCAGAGGTTAAAGCACGCAGGTTTGGTGCTGCACGTGGGGGTCTGTAGTGCATCACGAAAATGCCTGTTCAGGGTGGCTTGGTTTTTTTCCTAGTTCAAACAGCTCTGAGAACATGATCCCCTACCAAAACCAGCACACTGACCAGATGTGAGACGAGCAGTTTGATTTGCAGCTCAAAGGTGGCTGCACACCATGCAGGGCTGCACCTGCCCCAAACTTTCACAGATCTCCTCCAACAGCACAAATACAGATGTGATGTACAACCTGCACACGAGCACAGCCAGGTGAACAAAACACCTGGGGCAGAGCAACCATAAGGTGTTTCTGCCTTCACCCTGCCACCAAACACCTCTCAGTGGTTTATGCACATATATGTAAGGACACTCCAGTTCAAGAGGGGCTCTGACATACCAGTACCATGTGCTCAGCTGCTCACCCAGATGGGAAGCAATAAACCCATAAACCCAACTTTTTCCCCTTATTCTGGTGGTTTTGAAGCTTTTCTTTGCAGGACTCGTGCATTTCAGAAACACACACATAGCTAAGTAACCACAAAATCCATTTATTTGGCTTCCCCAGACACCGTGGGTACAGCAGCAATACCTCCCATGGGAGATGAGGATGCACAGAACACATTCCCCTCACAGGTCTCCACAGGAAATCCCACCCTCAGATGTTTTTCTCTTCGCTCAGAACACATAGTTTGACTCCTGAAATGGGAATACAAGAGAACTCACAGACCCACCAGCAGGCTCAGTCCATCCTGGACACACTGCACAGAACTTACCCTTCTGCTTAATAAGGAAAATATTCCCAAGTTACGAAATGCTTTACACCTTTGTCTTGGAAAAAACAGAGTACTGTTACCCCTGAAGTAAAGGTTTTCAGCACAGTTTGGTGGAAAAGGGCAAGGGGGAAGAAAAGATAAATAGTTTCTTAAAGTAGCTCCTGTTTTCAGCCCTCTCCTCCTGCACATTTGAACCAGCCCTTATCCACCTCTGAATCCTGGGTTTTATGACGATCCATGTACTACACCAGGCCCCTTAGCAGGCTCCAAAGAGTCAAATTTAGTCTGTTAAGTCTTAAAAACAAACAAAAAAACCCTCTCCCAAAACCAACCCCAGCATAATACCTGGATAAATCTTTATAGAACACCAGGGGAATGAAAAGGCAAAGCAAGATGTATATCCCTTCATTTCACAGCAAAAACACAGCCACTATTCACACTGCAGAGTTTTTTCAGATGAAAAATTCTGATCCATCCTTCACTGGAAAAACATGGACCTGCAATTTCCACAGGGTTTCATTTCCAGCACTATGGCCCCATCCTGTCTTGGAATTTTTTTTTTTCCCTAATTATACCTATAAAATAAAGGTTTGCTCCCTTCATAATTGAAAAGGGCACAACTGATAGATATCTATTTCTGGTCGATGATCTCACTTTGTTTATGTAGGAAAATTTCCAGAGGGTTCCAGAGACACACACAAAAAGGTACCCACCTCCCCCAAATTATTCCCAGACTTCTCCAGTCTGAACGTATTTATTTGCAATAATGATTGCGGCTTTATGCGAGCAGATGGGCAGTCCCTGAGAGGATGATTTGTTTCCCCTCTTTTCTTACTTCATGATGTATTTTATGATTTCAGCAGGTCAGTGGCTGCCATGTGTTTCTTTCTAATCTGCGAGTGCTTTTCGTTTGCCTCATTCTTGGCAGCCGTCATATTTACCAAAGAGATCAGACACGGACAGATGATGGCAGAGATCCAGGCTCCTTGAGAGTTCAGCACTTGGATGTTGGCAGCAAATAAAGATATATGGATTGCTGTTGTTGGTTCAAACTTACAGGGGCTTTTTTCCCTCGTTATATTTCAGTTTACATGTGCACATATATATATAGATAAATGTGTGTGTGTGCTCGCACACATGTGTTTTTAAATTCTCTTTTAATACCCTCGACCAGATAGAATACAGATGAGCTGTTACACAAAGAACAATAGATGTCAACTAGATTACTACCCACTCCTTTTTCTCTTTTCTCCTCTTCCTTTTTTTCCCCCCTTCTTCTTTTTTTTTTTTTTTATAGGCCTGGTTTGTTATAAATCCTCCATGCCCATTAACCTCTGAACCTCACTGATGATATCTCTTCCGAGCTAAATTGCCTGTATTTCCAGACATTTGTTTGTTCACTTAGAGGTCTGTTGGCAGAGGGAGGGGGAGGACAGCCCGTTGCTGAATAGGTCTCATGGATTATAAATGAAAATTCTTTCGCTCCTTGTAAGATGATGCTTTGAGACCTGTAGCAAATGGACAGCTTGAGTTTATAAGCCCACAGGTGGAAGCCAACAGTAGAAAGTTAATCACACTGATAACAAAAATATCCCAGCAGCACAGTGGGAGCAATGGATCCATCCCCACAGCTGTGCCCTACCCAGTAAAACCTCTGTGCCAATACAAGAGGTCACCTGCTGTCACTGCTCTTGCTGCTGCAGCAGCGTGAGAGGCTGAGCAGGGCCAGGACACTGCCCTGCAGAGCCAGGAGAGGCAACAGAGCCCCTGGAACAGACCAGAACAGGGACACACTCCTGTCCAAGGGGCACTAACAGAGATGGGGCAGAGGAAAAACTGCAGGTCTAGTCGGTGCTCCCGGGAAATTTGTTCCCGTTACTGCTTAGGAGCAAGAAGTCTGCTCATCCCATAGGTTGGGTGAAAGCCACAGGCTCTGCCCTTTGGGTGGCTCTGCACAAAGTTTGACCACAGAGATACTGAAGATGAAACCCCTTTAGCTCTCAGTGACTCCAAAACAGCCTCCAGCAGGACCTACCACGCAGTTTCTTAATAAACATGGCCCTAGCACTTCCAGGAGGCCTTTCAGCTCATTGAAAACATGCTGAACAGCATTTCCAGTATCCTGACTTTAAAATAAAACCTTGGAAGCAGCAAGAGTGCTGGCATTTCCAACACAGACCTCCTGCCTTCATTACTGTTATACGTACTTAAACTTATAGTTCCAAAATAATGTTTTACTTCCATACATCATTACACCCATTTAAGCATGGCTTCCATCTGATCTGTCCTGGAGCCAATTCCTGTCTTTCCTGCTTGCCATGGATGTGGGTCCCCAAAAGCTGTGGGTGGTGGGAACAGGAATAGCTTCCCAGATGCTCTGGCATGCTGGACCCCACCTCCAACCTTTACATTGAGGACATTCTGCACCAGCCATTGGTGCCTGGTGGAGATCATCCCCAGCTTTTTGATCCTACCTCCTGTTCCGTGGGAACAGGTATGGAAAAGCCTTCTAGATGGAGTACTCATGAATAATGTGGGACCTTTCCTACCTGGGATTTGTCACACTCTGCTCTGACTCACATCAGAGGCTTCCCAGCTGATTTCCATGTCCTGGTTATAGTTGCTAACTCCTCTGGACCAGTCCCTGGGTCCAAGCCAAGAGCTGCAATGAAGAGTGTGGGTTATGTGCCCCCCATAAACACTTGTACAGCTGCAGCAGTAGCAGGGGCAAACATCTTCCCAGGAAAGAATTAAACAGTCTGGGGAGGGGTTTTACACAGCAGAGGAGAGGAAGGTCCAACAATCCATGGTTTTCTAGATCATTCATGTTTTTCCTGCTCTCTCAGTAGCAACTCCTGATTTCCATGGCAACCCTCACAAGCTTCAGTGTGTGGTACTTTTTGCTTATGTGGAACACTGTTCCCACTTACTGGGATGACCAAGCTCTCCAAACAGCAAACAGGAAGCTCCCAACACAAACACTCCACCATCTCCATCCTACTGTCCTGGACATGCATTTGCACATTCCCCAGTGTCTGGGAGAGGACAGTATCCACCAGGATATACACTACTGTCTGCTCCCCATCCAAGAGCTCATTTTAAACTTGGCCATGGTTTCTATTTTAATCCTACACAGACATTTTTGGAAACACTTACTAAACCATTAACACATTTATATGAAAGGAAAGATGGTGATTAGCATTTCCCCCCATCACTTCTTTTTGTGTCAATTTTTTGGCTCACAGGTTGCAGCAGAACGTGGTTACAGCCATGCACACAACTCTAGTGGGTGTGAATTCCTTCATGGCATAAACCTGATTTACCTCTGCCTCACTTTGCTGTTCCTCCATTTCTATACACACTATTTTACCAACACTCCTGTGCTTGCAATAAGATGAACATCTCAAGCTTTACCCAAAGCTCAGAGACCAACATGAAAACTTCATCTGGGTTCATTGCAGGCTTTTTAGGAGGCTGTGTTAATGGTTCACTAAGATAGTTGGTATGCCTGTCTGGCCCTTATGTGTCTGCTTTCTACACCTTTTGAGATGTTTTGCTAAGTAAGAATGATTTCCAGTATAAAGCAGCAGCAATTAGTACATTTATTTATTTTACTGTGACTCACACCACGACACTGGCAGTCTCTAATGGCCAAGGCACAGAAAAAATAAGCAAAGTCCACTTGAGCTATCTTAAATTTATCCCATATGATGGGTCAGAGGAAAATCAAGGCTGCTGTGGGATCATGTGTGCAAAGATAGAGCCAACAGGGCGGCAGATTAGCACAGAGGAGAGGATTGGAGAGTGATGCTAACAAAGGGTAGCTGCTTAAAGCTGGGGAGGTGACCCAGCCAGAGAGCTCCAGCAGAGCCTCCTTCCTGAGGCTTGTTGTCGAGTTGCATTTTTTTCTTCACTGTGCTGAAGTCTCTTGCTCGCATTCATCAAGGAGCTGCATTCGTGAGGGACACGGTACCTGTGACTAAGGGGTCACAGACACGAACCAGGTGCTTCATCAGGAGACCACAGAGGAGGGTATGACATGAAATTCTACCCAAAATGAGAGCACAAGTGTTTCTTTGGGTAGAGATGACTGAATATATCCCACAGCCAAACTGGCTTGGCTGACACAGCCAAATCTATCACCTATGAATTTAGAATAATAAAGTTACACATCTTACAGGTGGGGTTTGAATTCCTCTTGATTTTTGAGGGCTCTTAGAATTTTCCCAGTAGAGGTGCAGATCACTAGGTACTGGATT
The DNA here is from genome assembly GCA_036023395.1 of Myiotriccus ornatus. Lineage (NCBI taxonomy): Eukaryota > Metazoa > Chordata > Aves > Passeriformes > Tyrannidae > Myiotriccus > Myiotriccus ornatus. The sequence goes on along the minus strand of JAYRBT010000023.1, from coordinate 3,878,520 downwards.
CCCAGCAACAGGCTTTTGTCACCTTGTTGTCTTCTTAGTCTGCTTTCAAGTTCCCCCACGTCCTGCTGGACATGGAGCTGGGGCAGCCTCAGATTTCTGCTTCTGCCACCAAAGCTTGGCTTTTCTTAGAATTCTGACTCTAAGGGAAGGTCTAAAAAAAGCATCTACCCACATCTCCTGATATTAGCACTTGCCTGAGATGCTGGGACAAACTGATATTTCCAAGAAAGACACACCACCCTCAATTGCATCACAAATGTTCATGCAGGACAAAACCTTAACTCTGACATGGAAGCTTCATCAGCATAGTCTCTCACAATCCTGAGACATCTTTGTTGCAGCCAATTTTCCCCTTCCTCCCCCCACATTTGAGTGGGAAGAGATGTTTCCATACAAAGCCAACTTCCTCTGCTTTCTGCAGGAAAGAATCTAATCACTGCTGATACAGCAGAGCCATCAGTATGGAGCCGGGAGCTCCACTCTCCTCATGGGGCTGCACAGGGCAATATATTGATTAAAAACTCAAGGCCTTTCCCTTGACTTACAGCAGCCATCAGAATAAATAAAAGCCAGCTCATTTTGTAAAAAGCAGCTCTCAACAGCTCCCATTTGCTCCTGGGCCTGAATTTCCCCCTGCATCTTTTTGGAAAGCTATTCCCATGCTGTTACATTGGGAACTGTGTGGCTTCCCGCCTTCCTTCAGGTCTGTTCCGTGACGCTGGGTGAAATTTCACATACACCAGTGACCCTCAGAGCTGCACAGGCAAGGGAGGACCAGGTCAGAAGCTGAACTTCGAGGAAGAGGTAAAAAGCTAAGGACCACACAAGAAATTATAGCTTCTTCATGATGGGTGGGGGCTGGGAGATGGGCGAGTCAACATGCTGGAGGTCAGCTCTGTTCAGATGAGAGTCAGTAGGGCAGCCAGCAAGTGCTGCTGCAGACACAGCCGACAAAACCTCGTCATAAGACGTTTCTTAGGCAGAAAGGAGTCGCTCAGGTTTACTCTGGCAATCAGAAATGTGGGGCGGTGGGTCCACATGGCCTCCGCGCACACGTGAGGCTCCAGAAACATGGGAAGAAACCTCACGAGCTGGAGAACAAAGACAGAGATCGGATTTTGGAGGTGGAAGTCCTCGGCGTGTTACCACCAGCTACAGGTGGTCACCATATGAGCAGGCAAAAACGTGCCTGCGAGCAGAGCGATGACAGGTCCGCGGCCACGAGGAGTTTTCTCCAAGATGCACTTCGGCATCTGCTCTATATTAACATTGTTTTGCTTAAAATGAGCGTTTGGGAGATATTTAAGCAGGTAAGTGGCTGCACCCAAGCACAAGGAAGAGGCACTAGTAAGCAGATGTGGAGAAACTTGTCAAGCTGGATAAAGTCAGTCCCATCACCAGGATAATCAGCAGAACACACTGTGGATTCTGTCAGGGGACACAAAGAGCAGCAATGGCTCAGGTCAGCAGCACAGGTTACAATCACTGCAGAGGAATGCTGAGTAGTGAGGAATTGCAAGAGTTTTGAAGAACTGGAATAAAGAAATGAAAACTGTTGGTCTGCTTGGAAACAGTGAAACCCAGCCTTTATAGCTTGGAAGGAAGAGTCCTTTGTTTTCATGGCAGGATAACAGTGCACGTGACTTACTCTCTGTGGTTAAAACTTTTGCCAGCTCAGCCTGTCTGGGAAAGGGTCATGAGCTGCTGTACTCAGCCCTGGCTTGCCTCAATGCTCTGCAGTATCTGAGTTCATTTTTAAAGCCCTGTTAAAAAAGCCCAAATTAATAACGACGCCGTTCAGGCTCAGATAATACCCCGATGCGACCAGTAACTGTGCAGATGAATGAATGAGACTCAGGTAGGGGAGAGAACAGCTTCAAAGGCTGAGGGGTAAGATATGTGGAAACACCTAATAAATATGACAAAAAACCCATTAGACCAAGAAGAACTGACTTGACCTTGAGGTTGAGGATGCAGGAGGAAGCCACTCATGTGGCTGAGGCAAAGGGGATGTAAAAGCAGGCAAAGAGTTTCCTGAGGGCCAGCACTGAAGCAGTCAGGGCAGGGCAGCAGCACAGCTCATCCTCAAAGCCCAGAGTGAGTTTGTTCCTCTGTCCAGCCAGAAGCAATTACTCCTGTCATCTACCAGTACTCCTTACCAGTGGGTCAGACAGGTAAAGACTAAACCTTTTGTCCGAGACAGAACTTCAGCCTTGTGAACCCATCACAAGGGGATGGATCTGGGCCTATAGAAAGTCACAGAACCACAGAATGACTGGGGTTGGAAAGGACCTTAAAGACCATTTTATTTCAACACCCACTTGCATAGTCCCCTACTGTAAGTCTTCTGATTTCTCCAGCCTGCAACACAGGATATGAATGGCAGTCCCAGTCTGCTCTTTTTCAGAGGCCAGAGCACAGGGACTTCACATACATGTTTTAGTTCAGGTTTTCCTCTCATTTATTTAAGAGACTTAATGCCTTCAATGCTTGGATTCCAGGACTTTAATGGCTTTAGCTCTGTTTCCTCTTTTCCTGCTCTGCATCTAATACTTCAGCCCATAAATCTCTGCAAGCACACAGCACAAAAACAGATAAGAAAAGCTGTATAGCCATAAAACATGCTGGAAAGAAACAACATAAAACCCACCCCATGCAAGGATTATAACCAAAGGAAGAAGAGACAGAGAAAGCCGGATTAAGCATTGCTGTCAAAGTTTAAGTCTCAGAGATGATGTTATATGATAGCTTAATTAAGCCACAATAGATCTTAATCAATAATGTATCACTCCATTGACGGAAAAGAGGACAAGCTGATTTGGGGAAATTTTTTGCAAATATGGTGCTGTACTAACAACTGAGATTCCCCCCTCCTCATCTCTCACATCCCTGTACACCTCTCCTCTACTAGGGATGCACATTTGGAAGGGGTCTGATGGACCTATCCCCTTTAAGGAGAATGTAAATGCCCATGCCCGTCCCATCAGCCCTCCTCTGGTACAAAATACATGCGAAACCTCACCAGGCATTGCCCTCAGCATCTGTGCAATGATGACACAATCAACATGAATAACTACTCCACTCCATAGATTTAGTCCTTTTCCTCTGGGTAATTATGATCTTTCTTCCCCTCCCCAGCACTCATTTCAAATCCTCGAGGGTAATATGCAGTCAGCTGATTTTACATTTATCTCGGTTCTATTTGTTTGACACATTTCAGGCAAGCTCCACAAAGCCAAAACCTCCTGCTTGTTAATAACATTCACATCACCTCCTTCTTAGCTTCTTTAACATGCTGCTTTTATTTGGTCTAATTGCAACTCTCAGCGTGATTAATCACAACATTTTTTGCGGGGAGCTGGGGAATTTGATATCCCTGTCCTCATATGGATCTGATCACATCCATGCTGAGAGTCCAGGCACGCTTCCTGCAGTCTTAATGTAAGAGCTTAGTGTCAAATAATCCTCCTTGGCCAGTATACACTAATTACTAGTGCTGCTATATTCACCCAGGTACCAAACACGGATTAAAGATCAAAGGTAGATAATATGATCCCACCCTGGGAAATAAAGTTTTCATCTTACAAAGGTCTTCTTGCATGTAGGCTTGCTCCTCAATCAAACCTCCAGACTAGATAATTTACCAGGTGGAATCATAAAATCATTTAGGTTGGAAAATACCCTTAAGAAGATCATCAAATCCAACCACAAAAGGTTAGCAGGGAGGCTGGAAGTTTAAAGAACTAAAATGACACCCAGGAAGACCCTTAATCTAAGGGGCTGAGTCTCCTTGGAGAGAGGCTGAAGACAGATGGTAAAAAGCACTGTGGAAAGCAGGCTCAGAATTAACCTGTGCTTCTCACACACAGGAAGACAAGCATCACCGAAGAAGCCTCCTCAAAAACATGTTTGTTGCTTGCAATAGTTACAGCTTTAATTTTCTTCTTTTTTCATTTTGTAGTGCTACTGATGAAAAGTTTTTAAATCAGAAATCTTTTTCTCATAGAATTTAGTAGCAAAGCTCCCAAGGATTTTCAAGAAACATGAAGAGCATCAGCGTACATTTCTGAAGCATCATCTGGAGGTCATACATTAATATTTGAAGAAGGCACAACCTTGATTCCCACTGTACTGGGAGGAGCAGCATGACTGCAGTTAGCTTCTCCACTACAGGCTGAATTTTTAACCAGTGACATAGCATCTTACCCAATTTCCACCTTCCAAAATCCCCTGTCCTCCTCCCAAATCACCTGGGGAAAGGGCCCAAGCTGCTTCCCAGGAATGGATTTTCCTTCCCCTTTCCTCCCACCAAGACAGACTGTCAGACCAGATGAAAACCACACGGACACCAACAGCATCTCCTACTCTTTACTCTCCCAGGCTGCCCATTGGCCACATCACTTGCTTTATAAATCGTTTTAATTAATTGGTAAAGGCCCAGTGGGAGCTGTGACCTTCCTGTGTGAGCGTACATGAAGCTGGCTGGTCATCCACAGGGATAAATGATCCCTGCTCCAACCAGCAGTCACTGACCACTGCATCAGTGAAGATGACAAGCGTGCAGTAACAAGACGTGATGCTCCTAAAATCCTCCACCTAAAAATCTCTTGTTGTTTACTGAGCATTTCTCACACACACACACTCACACGTCTGCAAGTCTCTGTAGCCCTGACAACAGGCAGCACAGAAAACAGTATCTCTGAGCATAAGGTGTTCAGCCAGTGACAGACCTCCCCCCCAAAGAAAAATGGAAATACAGGCTCTGAAAAGCCCCCCAGAGCACAGGATGACCCTGCCAAAACCAACACCTCACAATTTCTCACTTAGCTGACCTCTGCTCCGATGCCTTTTCCAGGTGCCCAGCTCCCAAGCTACTCCCCCACACCCAATCTTTAAACAAGCTTTGACTATGACAAACAGCCCTGGAAAAGCATTGGTGCTCTGAAATCACTTCACTTTGTTTGTGAACTTGAGATTTTTAAGGAAGAAAAAGACTCTCCTCCCCAAATATTTAAAACCTCCCACCTAAGTCACCATTAATATTCCAAAATACTCTCAAGCAGTATTTACGCAGATATGCACTGTCGTGCTCTTGGACCATTAATTGGAGAAAGGCAGAATCCGTAGAACTTGCATCACTTCTGCCAAAATAAATCCAAAATATCTACAAATAAGATAATCAACATTATCGGACAATGATGAATAGAAGGATTTGTAATTGTAACTTGTTATCCGACGATACCCTTCCTCCAAGTTCCCCATTTTGATCTGCAGGGGATGGCACGAGCCATGGATCTCCTGTTGATACAGGCGATCCAGAGGGGTTAGTGGAAGGGTTTGTCTCAGCCACACCATCCCCGTCACTCACAGCAAAACACACACTCAGAGCGAAGCGGGAAAACCAGCCAAGGCTGGGACTTCATTCCCTGCTGCACATTACACTACACACAGTCAGAAAATCTATCAAAGCACACGCCTGAGCAGCCTGTTTCAGCTTTTAATGTTGCTTAATATAGACTTCTGAGGAGTATCTTCAGTTCAGACACGGTAACTTGAGAGCACAGCGTGAGCGTTACACGCAGACAGCTTTGAAACACAGCAGTAGGCACGGAGAAGCAGCGGAGCCCAGAGCAGCACAGTCCCAGCCAGCTGGAGAGCTCTGCCAGGCAAGTCCCTTGTCTGCCACCTCCCTCTATCCCCAAAGGGCCTTGTGCCCCTTTAAAAAAGGGGCAGGAACACACCTGTAGGAACGCAGCACGTCCTTGTTCCTGCCACTCACCCCTTTCCGCGGATTTTTCTTCCTCTCTAATCACCTGTCCAAGCACATTCTCAGGGTAGTTGTGCCCAGAAAGGAGCACAGAGGCAGCAGCAGGAGATACAGCCCTTACAGCATAATATGGCAAATTTGGCACCAGGTGAAGACACTAGATGTACACTGAATGCTGCTGTTCATACAACCTAAAAACATCCTAAAGAGACAGCAGCAACCATCCTTCCCTGGATAAACATGAGGGCCGGAATAGATATAGAACACTGAGAGGATTTCCTCGTGGAAAAGCACAGACCCTACACCAAATTTAGCTTTCTTCAGCTCAGCATAAAAAGAACCCAAACAAAACAAAATACCCAACATATCCTTCCTCACCCCCGGCAACCAGCCCACAGGGCTTCTGGCGGATTCGGGATGAAAGAGCCAACGAGCAGCATCTGTGTTTCTCACTGATGGAGATGTGCACCATGTCCAGGGTCACACCAGCAACAGATGCAGTCGCTTGTGAACAGAAAAGATGCTGAGCAAGGGGGAGCCGCGAAGGGAGCAGAGTACACGTGACCCTCTCAGCACAGTTTGGGGGAAAACAAGGTGTTATTGTCTGTCCCAGCACACCCCAGGGATCCTTGGGCCTTTTTGTGAAATACAAGGACACAAGGCTGTGTTGTCAACAAGTAGAAAGACGAGAAGAAACTCCCACAATAAAAGGGATGAGCAAACCC
>JAYRBT010000023.1:3836183-3870675 GCA_036023395.1 Myiotriccus ornatus | reverse complement strand
CTAAATAAATATAAATATATTATGTAGATATTTTATAAAAATATTTTTTGCTTATGTTATATATATATATATATATATAAAAATAGGGGTGTTATTTACCCCCTAGATAAGCCCAGCCCACCCAAAGCTGGCCTTGCTAGCAGGGAAATTTTCAGCTACTCCTCTGCCTCTGCCATGGGCAAGGTTAAGTCACCCATGTGCCTTCGAGTGATTTGAATTTAGGACTGAAAGTAGATTCTTTTTTTGCCTCTACCCAAGCCCTCAAATCCAGATGTGAGTCTCAAATTAAATGGCCAGTTTATCGCCGATGCAAAGCAGAGCCCGAGCTGCAGGCTGGGGATCTGAGCTGAGCCGCAGGACCAGGGCCCGAGCAAACAGAGAGCCCACTGTGCTCCTGCCAGGAACAAAACGAGTGCGGAGCAAGTTGCCAAAGGAAACCAGGCATGGAGAAAGTCTCCACCCCAGAATACCAGATTTCAGCTTTTGCTGGACTCGGATGAGCGTATAACGTAACTGAGCACTGGTCACCAACCCTACAGCGTCCAGTAGCAGTTTTCCTTGGAACAGATGTGGTGGGTGCATGTGCACTCTTATGTGCTGGCTTCCCCAGGTGCCAAATGTACTACACCTCTTGTAACATGCATTTAACATTTCGTAGATATTTTTAATGCCTCCCTCAATTAGGAAAATATATGGAAACGAATAGCGTACGAGTGAAGGCAACAGATATGACATGGGATCTGCAAGTTTTGGGGGAATTTGGGTATAAACTCTGGGGACCCTTGAAATCAAAGTTGTTTTAATTAATTAATGCAACCAATGGATTGGGAGCAGCCCTGTAAAACAAATGGAAACTCAATATATCAGGCTTGTTTTTAAGAGGTTTTTTTCCCCCCCTTGGAATGGCTACCTGGGGTTCAACAGATGGTCATTTGGAGAAACAAGCAGGAAAATGAAGACACAAGCATTTCCTCCTTTCCCCAGACTCCAACATCAGGGGAAAGACAACACAAGGACAAGGATTTCCAGGAAACTGGGATGTGCTGGAGGCTGCTGGTCAGCACCCACACACAGGAAGGACATCTGGGAAAGATACGGTGGTGCAGGAGGGCTCCCCACAGGGTGAGCCAGGAAAGGGGCACACCAGCAAAGCACACTGAGGGATGACAACATGAGATAAGACTGTGACAGCAGCTTCTGCCTTATGCTAACAGCTCAAAGGCATATTATCTACCAAGAATTCCTCCTGGAAAACAACTAATAAAATAAGTCAGGATATTCCCCAGCAGGGGAATTAGAGCTAATGAGCAAAAGGATGCCTAACCTGCTCATTTCAGACTGCGAGCACAGGCAGAAGCTGCTCACTGGAAGTTTTACATTTACCACTGTGTTGGTCTCTGAATAAAAACCCTGCAGTTGCTTAAATTTCTGTGTTAATGGCACTGAGCATCACCCCACTGCATGAGGAGCTGCTGCCCTGACATCCACAGCAATGCCACAGGGAGCACAGCCACAAGAACTAACCTGGGACCCTGGGGACACTAAAGGGGCAGAACATTACAGCAGAGGCATATTAAACCTCAGCACTTGGTAGCCATCATCCCACTTCACAGACAGGCCACATTTGCTGTTCAGGCTCTCTAAGAGCTTTTCCTATCTCCAGCAGCACACCAGGCATGCAGCAGGGCACCCACCATAAACAAAATCATCCTCAGCTGTGATGATACCGGCTCTGCCTTTGTTGACTCTAAATTCTGCTTTTGAAGACAGCAAGGAAAGAAAACATGAAGATACCATCCTGCTGCTACTCTACAACCATCCCTTTTTTTCCCTGGCTTATCTCATTTTGCATATGTAAGGAACTACAGGCAGGACATCTCTGAAAGTGAACAGACACCAGAACTTCCCCTCAAACTCTGCTGCCAGCACAGGCAGTTTTCGTTCAGTCAGCAGCAGGTTTCCAATCCGTGCCTAAAGCAGGGAGGCTGGGGACCACTGCTGGCATTAAGGATCAGGAGGATCTACTGAGAAGCTTTAGCTCTGCCACGGTTGGTGATGGCTTTGGGATTGGTGCACAGCCCAGGTCTGATCTGGGAAAACACTGCTGGTCCTTAGGCATCTCCCGAGCAGGAACCTCACCACCATCATTCTAACAAAACCACAGAAGGGGCATAAAATCCTTCACTTGAAAACTAATTTTAAAAAAAAAATCCCCCCAATAAAAACACAAAGGAGTTTCTTTTGGACCCATTTTAAAAAGGAGCAGCTTTTACAAGGTGAATAACTCGGCTTTAGGAGAGACCTGTGTACAGAAGGATGGGACTTACGTTGTCAGAAATGCAGGTGGTGAAGGAAAGCGCCTGGAAATGAGCTGTTCTCCATGTTCAACGTTTCTCCAATCATTTTCATATTAGCATATCTCTAAGTGCATATAATTTTCACATCAAAGAGTAATTTTTTAGGTATTTAAAAAGAAGAAAAAAAAAAAAACAACAAAAAAACCCCTAGGATTGAAGTAGAGAATAATTTCTTTCCTGAAGTCTTTCAAGCAGCTCCTCTCTATGACATGACAGAAAAATTACAGAGGAGACAAGTGTTTAGAAAACTCTTCCCTGGAATTCAGATTATTCTTCAAGCACACAGTAAAAAAAGGTTCCGCCAAACTGCGACTGGAAACGTAAAGAAAGTCCTGGAAACACCAAAGCACCAAACTCACTATTTTGACCCAGCAGCAACCTGCATCCTCTGCCCCTTGCTTAGGGGCTGAAATGATCAACACTTCTGAGCTTCTGGTGGGAGGGAAAACTGGAGACAAGTCTGAGGGTCTCTTGTGTCCCAGCAGTCCTTCCTGGGTGGGGTGGTCCCCATGCAAAAGCCAAGAGTACATACATATATATATATATACCTTTCCCACTACACTGCTCATTATTTGCTCAGTAGCCTACAAGGCTCTTTTAATCCTCTGGGTCTGGACAGGAGCATCATGGACAAGCAGCAGGCACTTCCCTCCAGCCCTCACCAGGTCCTTGCAGGGCCCCGTTTACTCTCCCTGGCCTCTTGCAGCACCTCAACGCTGGCCTTGGTGCTCTGTTCCAGCAATCTCAGGAACCAAGCTCAGGCAGGAGCTCTCCTTTTAATGAGATTTTATTAAAAGACTCTATTACAAATAGCCACTTAAGCAAGTGAACCTTTGGAGCCTTTAGTCCATGATGTCAGTGCTGTGGCTGGATGTTTCCTGGGAGTATTAAACCTGATGCTAATATAGGGCTGTTCTATATGACAGCTATAAAACTGGTTAAGCATACCAGGCAGGAGGCCAACAGGGCTTTTTGTGGCTATCAGGGCTTGGCTAAAGGTCTCCTGCAACAAGGCAGGAGGAATCAGGGCTCTAGGGAGGAGTTCAGCTTTCCTTCACCTCCTTTGCAAGGCTGGATAACCCCATGAGGCTGGAAAAATCCACGTAGCAGAGGCTACACAGCAAAGCCTTTGCACCTGTATCCATATCTCCTTTGGCTGGTGAAATCATCCAGTGTGGGGTCCCCAAAGCATCACTGCATCACCACCCATATGGGATACATCACCCCTCCCTCCTCATTCCAAGCATGGCCATGGACAGCTCTGTGGGAATACCCAACATTGATTCTAAGCCCAGTGGGTTTATTGACACATCTGGCAGCACCATTTGCACAAGCCTGGCCTCTCAGTCTGCCCTCCACTTCTCCCTGGGAGCAGGTCTGCCTACCTGCCCACTCCACAGATGCATCCCTGGGTCTACAGGTGTCCACCAGGAGCTGCCTGCCCACGGCAAACCCTCCTGTTCCCAAATCACACCCCAGATACACCAGGAATGAGGACAATGTTTGCCAGCACTAACTGATATTAAAGCTAACAGTAAAACTGGCTGGACCCACCCATCAGCTGAAGAAAGATAAGCAGAGGGCATAATAATGCACATTAATCACGTTTTAATCTGCAGTTTTCCACCAATAGGTGGCACCAGCAATTTTTGGAAGTGCTACAACATGGTACATCTGTTCCCTCTCCACAAGGCATCCGGCCCATGGCATTGCAGGGAAGATGGATGGACCAGCTACTGCAATGGCAGCATCCAGCCCCTCTCTTTTTTCTCTGAGTTAGGGCAAAGTTAAAACTCCCACGGGCCAATTTTTCCTTACCCAAGCAAGCTTATTTCAGGATTAAATCTAACTTGAGTGAGTCTTTCAAGGAATATGAATTTGGAATCTATACGCAAATGCATGAGAAAAAATTGTTCAAAATGGAAATGCAGGCTGAGCCTCTGCAGAAGGCACAACAAACATACAAGTTAACACAGCAAAGCCAAAACTTCCTTAACTGGGGCTGGCCACTCAAGTGAAAATGTCGAAGTCACAGTCTAACACAGTTTAAATATATCATATAAATATCTTACCTTGACAGGAGTATCCTACTGAGGAAAACAGCCAACCACTCATGTGCCCAAGAGAAGGTGCTCAACCTCTGTGCACACAATAAAGGAGAAACAACCCCAGCCAGGTCGAACGAAGCCTGCAGCAGGCACAGCTCCACAGGAAAAGCTTCTCAGAGCCAAGGCAAGGATGAAAACAGCCTGAGAGGCAAACTCGCATCAGCTGTCCCACACTACTACAGGTGCATGGCATCTAACTGCCTCAGCTTACAACCCGAAGCAGCTGAATTCAGCCTGTATAAATTATTAAAGAGTCTGCAGAACATTACACAGTTCATGTAGTTAATGATTATAGTTCAGTGTCTAGGTCAGATATAATTAGATGTTACATTAAAATAGCTTCACAGAGCCATTTATTCTGATTTAATTACTTAAAATGATAATATAATGAGCAGCGCTTTCAAAGAAAAAAAGAAATCTTTTAATGAGCTCATTTTAAGTTAATATAAGGCAAATTAATCATTTAACAAAATGCGATAAAAAGACAAGCCCATATTTTTAAATATGTTGTGCCCACGTCACGGGGGTTCGTTTATTGCCACGCTGGGGGAGACACACAGATGGGTGGCTCTTGAAACACCACCACATCCAGAGCACTGTACATCTGGAACACCTTTAAACCACGTTTTCGTCCTTCCCCAGATATACCTGCTACGTCAAAACCCTTTGAAATACAACCTGCACAACAGATTTACGACCATCAAACTGCGTCTTTATTCCAGTGTGAAGCAGAGCGATAGCCATGCAGAGCAGTCACCCGAGGAGGTGAGCTCGTGATGAAGGGTTAATCATGGGTTGGTTCATTAATCATTCATTTGCCAGCTCAGAAAATTAGCTTTCACTTGTTTGTTTGCTCAAGAAGTGATAAGCCCATTCCCTTGCTAGTTCATCTATTTTCTTCCCTTTGCATTGTTTTAGAGATTTCAATCCTTTCCAATTTTTGTAATCAGTCATTTTGGTCTTTTAGCAGGAGCGTTTCCAAGCACGCAGCAATTACTGGAGTGAAAGCAAGCAACTCCCTGCAGGGAAGGGGCAGGCTCTGGTTCCCAACCCTGCCAGGAATCGCATCCCTCCCCTCACTGCTCCGCACGGCATCTTGTGGAGCGGTCGAGCAGAGGTGTCCCCCAGTTTCTGCTGCAAACAGGACTCCCTGCACTTCCACAGGCATTTAAAAAAAGCATCTACACCAGGTTAAAGGGCAAGTCAGGATGTACTCAGTGGTTTGCAGGTTGTCCCCCAGCAATCACCACTTACCTCCTGTGTCCTCACCCGGAACCTCAGCCTCACTAAGCCAGAAACAGAAACCTGGAGGCAAAGGGGGTCCTACCCACGACACTGATTTTTTTTTCTCACAACACAAACCTCCCCCAGTAAGTTGTTTGCAAACATTTCCATAGTGTCACCTGCCAAACGCGCCATCTTCCAGCTCAGGCATCGCTTGGATACCTCGGCGAGGGAGTAGGGACTGTCACACAGCAACTGCACTACTCCCACCAGGAACATAAATAATTTGGGGCCACACGTTTCTTTCCTAAAGTGTTGCCTCTGCTCCCAATTAGGCAGAGCCGGTGGTTCTCGGCTGCTGCGCTCCCTCAGCAGCGGATACAGGAGCAGGAGTGTGGTGCTATGACAACACTGTGGGTGCCATCCATCTCACAGGTGGCACAGGCAGCCTTCGGGCGCACCCACCCATGACCTCCCCGTCCCCTCCCTCCCAATTACTGGGGCTTAAGTGGACTGCATCTGGGATGTCACTAACCCTTTTTCCCCCCACCCCTTTTTTTTCTATTTTTTCACCTTCCTGCCCACCCAGCAAAGCCACTCTGGCCCTTTGCCCACACGTGCTTGTGGCAGCAGACCAAAGCAGGATGCTTCGCAGCCCAGCGTGGCCTCAGACACCACTCGCTGCCACTTCCCCTCTTCTAGTCCGAAACCTGGATTTCAAAGAAAAACACAAAATCTCTGAGCCACAAGGCCCCAGCGTGAGGCTCGTGTCACACAGTCATTAATAAGGCTTTCCAGACAAATCTGACTGGAGAGATAATAGGCTTAAACAATTAGAAAAAGGAAAAAAAAAAAATTAAAAAAAATCTCTGTGGTGGAGTATTTTCCCCTCCTATTCCCCGTAATTATTTTCTAAATGTAGATCATTTTATACTATGCAGGCAGCAACGTTCCAGAGCTAATCAGGCCATATGTTTTCGCATTTTGAAAAGAAAACTAATTAAAAAGAAATGAAAAATGGAAAAGGTGAAAAAAAAAGGGAAGGTTTGTAGAGAGGACTGGTAGGTTTGGGTCTGAGAGGAGTGGTGAAGGAATCTTTCAGGAATGTATACATTCACTGCACTCGGCTCTGCGTTTTGTTTTCAGAATTGTTTCTGGCAGAAACCTAAAGAAAAATACGAACCAGATGTACAAGGAAATAGTTTCTTCATCAGAATGAGAAGAATAGCTCTCTGTCTGCCAACAGACTTTGAGCCTTTACATTTCACCAAGGTGATGTTAAAAATACCCTTCGGTGGTGGTTTCTCCTTCAGCAGCGCCGGGGGCAACTGGGATGCAGGGAGAGCATCCCTGGGCAGGGATGCCTGAGGAGAGGGATTGCTCATGGGGGAGGTCTGGAACTCCCAGGTGCCTTCAGGTCTGGAGCAAGCAGGATGGCACAGCCCGTCTGTCAGAAGAGACTGACAGTCCTGCACTGCTGGGAGGGCAGCCAGGGCAGGGCAGGGCAGGGCATGGTACCTGGCAGGCAGCTCCAGGGTTGCAGTGGGGTTTTTCCGACCGCTCCCAATGATTTAATATGCTGGGGGCTCAATCCTGAGCCATGGCTTCATAGAGCCCAACTTTCCTCAAGGGTTTGGGGACCAACCAGCCAGGGTGACCTCATAGGTCTGACGGGTGGAGGGTCCCCCATGCAGGTGCTGCCCGAGTGCTGCAATGATGGGCGTGTTGAGGAGAGGGCAGGCAGCTTGGCAGGAGACTGGAGCAAACTCTCCCCTGCTTTGGAGAGCCTGCAGGGAAGTGGGGAAAAGCAGATTGGAAAGTTTCATCCAAGAGCAGCCCTCGGCAGAAGGGAGGTGGGAAGAGCCCAGAAGCACCCTGTCTACCCCTTGGCAGAAGGGATGGGGGTTCAATTCAACTGATATCTCATTCATTGGCCTCTCTCTCTCATTTGCCTCATAAAGCAAATCCTCTCCAGTGAGGACACTGCTCCTTTATCCTCTGCTCCACGGCTGCCAGCACAGGATCCAGGGTGCCAGCTGCTCCCCAGCCTTGGTATGGCCCTGCAGGGTGAATACTGCACGTCCACCTCCCTGGGCATCCACAGCATGCAGGGTGGAAATGCGCAGTGCTGCCAGAGACCTTCCCCAGGTATGTTGGAAGGCATGGAAAAGGTCCCAGAAATGGATCAGCGGCTCAATCACGGCATCTTAATGTAGGCGTGAGGTGGGGAGGGACTGGAGACAAAGTGGTGGGGGGAAGAAATAATCACAAGTTATTCCCTCTGCTCCAAAGTAGACTCCTGAAGAAACTAGCTGCAGACAAGAGGACAAGTACTGAAGTGCTTCCATGCCTCATCCTGTGGCTGTGTCCAAAGCCCTGCTCCCCTCCTGGGGTGCTCTGCGTCCCTGGGGCACCCCAGAGTCCTGCAGGGAGAAGGAGGCTCCACCACACTGCACGCCCTGCCTGCAGACACCCCGGGGTCCCACACTGACACCCATGAGTGCTGCAGGGGCACTGACACCTTTCCAGCCTGCCAGGGCTCCCACAGGCATCCCCAGTGGCTCTGGTGGCTTGGGTGGGGACTTCAAGTGGAAATTTAATAGGACAGGAAGAGAGCAAGAGAGAGCAGCCAGGAAACTTTAATCTCATTAAATACACCTCGATTCTTAAAGTAATTTTGCCAAGAGGAGTCTTTTTCTTGCCTGTAACCTTGCTCCAGCCTCCCTGCACCAGGAACAGGCTTCACAAGGGCTTGTCCTTCTCTATTCTGGGCAGGTCAGAAACTGCTCTTGTTCCTCCTGCGTGCTGGATTTGAAAGGGGGCAAAAGAAGGGCCCTGATCTGAAACCAGTTTGTTTTTTTGGGAACCACATCAGCTTTGATGAACAGGATTTCTGACAGGGGTCTCCAGCTGCAGTAGCAGGCAGTGGCTCTTCCGTAGGCGTTTGTTGTCCACAGTAGATGAATTTCTGTCTCTCAGCAGCTTTTAATTCCAGAAAAGAACAGTTTCCAAGGTTTCGTAATTAAGGTAAGGAAACCCAAGGCCTCACTACAGTAGTATTACAGGATCTTTGTTTTCTGGCCAGCACTACTTTAAAACAAACAAATGCTGCAAGCTCTGGAGTTGGCTCAGCAAACTGGCTTAGTCCTCATAGGCACAAGCTAATACAAAGAGCAAGAAGTTCAATTTTCTGCACTGAAAAAAGACAGATTCATCTGTTTGAAAGCCAGCAGCATCAGCTTCCCAGGTCTATCACAACTCCCCATAAATTAAAAAAGCTCAGTTGTATTTCATAATGCATCTAAAGCAGCCGAGATTTCACATGGGACACCCAGGAGAGAAGTTTAACAGCACATGTTTCATGGTGATTGGCAAATTATCAGGTCATTGCTCCAACTTCCACAAACATCATCAGCCAAAAGCAATAAAAATACACGTTTTGGTCTCAGAAGCCTTCAAACTATTTTCCAGAGTTCAATTGCATGACAAGAGGCTCACTACGACACTGCAGAAGCACTGAGCTGCTTAATTAGAATAACACAGATGCAGTTCAGTTTTTGAGTCAATCAGAACAATAAATATAGAACCAACAGCTTTTCACAAGAGTTAATCAAACTTTTTGTTTCCTTTGTGTTTTAAATGCAATTTTTCTGCTTTGCGAGTAAGTAACCCTGAAGAATCACATTTCTCCTTCTTCGAAGTGGCATTTCTATAGGTAGCCACTCCAGTTTACCTGGGATTTGTCTCATTCAACGGTCTCAGCACTGGGAAAAATCTCCCCCTCACACATTTCTTCCAGCTCTCCCATCTGACAGGAGAGCCAGCATACATAGGGGTGGATATCTCCAACCTCAACATTTCCCTGACAACGATATCAAGAAAAAAAACTCCAGGGGTTTTGTTAATAGAGAGGAACTTCAAACATCCTTTATTCATGGATTTAAGCAGGCTGTAATCCTATAGGGTTGATTTTTCTCTCACTGGTGAGAACAGATACCAACCAGTTGTTTCCTGTAACACTCACAACTGCTACTGATGCCTTTTTTTTTTTTTTTTTTGACTGCTTGAAAAACTTCAAATTCTTCAGAGAGCCAGGCACTCCTACCCACTCCTTTCTCCCCAGCTTTGGGAAGGCTGCTGCCCACACTGGAGGCGATGGGGAACAAGCCTGCACAGTGCTTTGCCCCGAAAGGCACAGTTGGGTGCAGACCATCTGCTAGAGGAGACTCCAGGTGCACACAGAGCATCCTCCTTTCCCTGTTCTGGGGTTTGTACCATCTCTCTGGCTCTGCCCTGCCTGCTCCTGCCCTGTTGCCTTGCTCTCCCGGGGCTGAGCAGCACTGCCAGGGGGATTAGGGGCTGTGATTAGGCACCACAATTCCCTGCTCGTGTGGGCTGGCAGAAAATTACCGCTCAGCCGGAGAGGAAAATAACATCTTATTTACTGTCTCTCCTGGGACTCGTCTGAGGGCTGAGCAAGTGCTGACTCACAGGCTGTGGAGAGGTGCCGAAATGCAAAACCCAGCTGTGAGGATTGTCACGAACTCCTCAGCGTTGGCAGAGCCCCACACCGGTACCTGCACCTGCACCGGTATCAGCACTAGCATCAGCTGGTCCTCCCGGCTGTCCCCAGGGACAGGCTGGCAGAGGTTGGGGACCTGCTGCTCCCAGTCACCTCAGGTAGCTGAAGGCAGCTTGTGCCTGTCCCTGTGCAGGCAGCAGGTGTGAGGCTGGCCCAGCAAACACCCTCAAGGAGCTGGGGTGTGTGGTTGGGGGGCAGCAGGGGCAGGCAAGGAGCCATCACACACGTCTGCCCCACAGCGCTGCCAGGAGAGCCAGGAGTTTTAAAAAAAGGACCCTGTCTCCCATTTCACTTTCCTGCTGAAAACATCTGGTCTGCTTGGCACCTATGCTGCAGCAAATATAGCAGAGCATCTTGCTCACAGGCACGGTGCCACCGCGACAGATGGGTACGAGCGCAGGCAGCCAAGAGACCTTGTATCAGCATCAAGTGTGTTTGCTGAGGGCAGGATTCGCAGCCAGAAATGTCAAAATGGCTGAGTTTCCGTGCCTGTAGATACCGGGGAGGCGAGACTGTGCTAAACCAGCTCTGGGCAGGATTAACTCCGGAATGGTGGGGGGAAGCTAATTTTTGTGGCTGCAAAGCATAAGTTTCTGGTCGCGTGGAGCAGGATTAGCTTCTGGCTTGGGGATGTTCCTGCTGCCTCATCCCGTTTCCAGGCGAGAGAGCCCACAGATGGTCTCCTGGAGCTGTCGGGACACCAGCAAGGCGAGAAAGCCGTAACCCCACAGCCGGGAGGGACACAGGCAACAAATTTATCTTTGCAAAATGGGTTAAGAGACCTCGTCTCAATTAACCCCAGGTCAGCTCGGCAGGCACGGGGAGGTGCCAGCGCGTCTCCGCTGCGCACACCCCGGCAGCCCCGGGCAAAGCTACGCCTGGCTGCAGCGGGACGACCGCTGCCTTCACTTTCCATCAGGGAAAGAGCAAAGGACTAATTGCGCTAATTAGCGTCGCCCTCATTTCGCAGCTCTTTCGGGAGCCAGGCGGAGCGCTGAGCCCTCGCGGCGGGTCGGGAAGCGAAGAGGGAACGGGAAGGGGCAGATGCGCAGCAGGAGAGGGGTGGGATGGGCTCCCCAGCCCTGCCCACGGTCCCCGCGGGTGGCACATGTCCGCGGAGCAGCCCCTGGGACCCGGCCACGGCAGAGACAGCTGAGCATCCTCCGGCCCCGCAGCCCCGCCGGGGGCATCCCCCCAGCCCCGGTGACCCGTCCTCCATCGGCACCGGGAGAGAGAACGGAGCAGCGCGGGGGCAGAGAGAGCGAGCTGCCCGTGCCACACACCCCGCTGCGCGCAGCCTGCCCTCCGGCTGCTGTAATGAGCGCTCGCTGACAAGTGATTGACTCGGCCATTATATTCCTGCCTGATCAGAGAAACAAACACGCTCCACGTAAAAATCTCGGCTTTCTAATCCCAGAGGCGCTTCCTGTGGGAAAACTTGGTTGGTTGCTTGGAGGGGGGCAGAGAGTCATGGGACGAGCTATTCAGAGAGGTTGGGGGAAAAGGAGGAGCAGGGCAGTGATGGTTTTTTTTTCTCCCACACTGTTGCAGCCTCTCTCTTTCCTCCGCTGCTGCTTTAAGAAAAAAGTAATGCAACACACACCCCGAATGGGAAAGGAAGGAGAGTTGGCAGGAACCAGCACGTCTGCACTTGTTTTACATTTTTCTATTTATTAAAATACTCTGGAAATCTCTTGCATTCCAGCAGCCTTTGGAACAACACTGAAATAAGCTGCATACTGGGGAACGCTTGATTTCCAGCAGCTCCAGACAAAGGAGTCTCCTGAAGGGAGCAGCAAGGACAGGCACAGGAGTAAGTTACCTGTGCTTAACCACATGTGAAGTGTCCATATGTCCTTATTTTCCAATCTGATCCCTCCAGGAAGAGGCAGGATTGAGCAGCAACCTGGCCTTGAGTCTAACCATGAGGGTGCTAGGACTGGGGGGTTTAAAGAAGCATCCACCACCTCCAGTAGCACTGACAACCTCCAGCAAACACTTGATCTAGGAATGATCATAAGTAAAGTAATTAAGTACTAAAAGATCACCAGAAAGAGAAGAGATGGAGACTACTGGCAGTGCCCAGACCCTCTCAGCTGGTGCCAAGAAACAGTCAGGACCATGGCAGCCCCTGGTGAAGAAGGCAAACACTGCCCTGACAGCTCTTTTTGGGATGGGGGTGGGGAGGGAAGTGTCACCAGCTTTCAAACCTGCCTACGAGCCCCTGAGCAGAACACCAGGGAGGCACAGGAGAGATGTTCATAGATCAGGAGCAGACTCTCTGCCCAGCACCAGTCTTTAGCTGCTGTCAGTCTCCAATGCTTCAGGGAAAAGCCAAACAAAATCTTCCTGAACTAAAAGCTAAAGAAGGAAAAAATACATCTGTGCTTTCCTCACAGGAACAGCAAAGAACACAAACCTCAGAATGCAAATGCAATGGAAACCATCACCTTTCAAGTCCCACCTGCTGCCCAAGGACTCCTCATGCCACTGTGTGGATGGTGACAAGTGTCACACGTCCTCAACCTTTCCCCATGCCGGAGGGGACCCAGGGGAGCCACATCCAGCACTGCTGTCTCAGGCTGGCATTGCTCACTGCTCACAGCAGCCCACGTGAACAACTGTGGGGTCTTCCTTGGTGGGGAGGTGAAGGGACATCCCAGGGCTCCTCATGTCATCTCCCAGCCTCCAAAATTTCTCCATGCACTTGCACGCTGGTGCTGCCTTTGCACGGATCCCTTTCCAGGTTACACAGAACTTTGGAGATGGTTTTAAAGCATCTCCAGCCACCACTGTGGAGAAAGGGCAACAGGGGCAAAAATTGTACGTCCTCTGTGCTGGAGGTGTGAATGGTACACCTCTTGTATGTCCATCATGTACACCAAAGGAAAGCCATGTAAGGGGTACAACTTCCTTAGTCCTTTCCAGGAAACACATGGAGTTCTGTCAGCATCCCCCTTTGGAGGCTGAACTCTGTGCTGGAAAGGAGTGAGGAGAGGAAACCTGCTTGGGTGTTGCATCGAGAAGATCTGGAGTGGGCCTTTCAGATGAAAATGGACATTTTTAAAAAGGAAAAGCTTCATTAAGTCCTAAATGCTTTCCCTCTTCTCCTTCCTCATCAGAAAAGGGCTTGGGTAAAAGTGACCATCCAGCCTGGGGATTAGGTCAGTTCTGGTGGCTCCTTCCCCACAGAGATGCTCCAGGAGCTTACCCTCCCTGCCAGAGGACAGGCTGCTCCCTTCACCCCCTGAGCAGTGGAGCCTCAGAGCTCCAAAGTACGGTGATGATTCTGCCTCCAGCAGCTTGGAAGCCACCCAGCTCCACAGCCAGCAGCACGGATTGCTGCCGGCTGGAGCGGGCAGAGCCAAGGCTGGCACAGAGGAACTGGCTTTGTCCCTGCCAGCAGCAGCACAGGGGGTGAGCGGGGCTGGCTGGGACCTAGAGACATTTCTTTTCACTGATGCTGAATGGGAGCAGTGGGTGGCTGAGAGCCCTTGAGGAAATCACCTCGGGATCAAAGCAATGCCCTGGTGTAAAACCCACTGTGAAGGTAACCCCCCCTCCAAAAAAAAGTTATTTCGGAAGAAATCCAAAGCGGACCCAAGGGAAGGAGGGAAAGTGCAAGTGAGAAAAAGGATAGAAAAGAGCAGGAGCTCTCTTAGGCAACTGAGAAGGAGAGAATGGAGGGAGGAGGAAGTCTGTGCAAATATTGGATGAGGAAGGAATATTTTTCACAGAGCGGGATAAGACTGTCCTCACCTGAGTGGTGTGGTTGCTCAAGACTCTCTGATTTGCCATAGTCACATTTTAAAAGCTGCAAATTGGAATGCAAATCCAGTGCTGATTTTGAAAGTACCTGGCAGCTTTGGAGACACAGGAGCAAACAAAAGACCCAGCTGCAGGTGTACGAGGGGAAAAACACCTTTTGCCTTTCATTTTGGAGAAAAAATGCAGATCTGTGGGTCCAGATAACTGAGTTCCCTAAATACACACAGCTGATTTATACACGCCCCGCAGCTCCAGCTGACTGACAAAACACAAGGTGAATATCTTGAAGTGTCACAAAATATAGAGAGCATGTATCTGATAACCATGTCCTACAACGAGGACACAGACAGCTTTTATCCCCCTGCAATTACCTTCACGCAGCTTCGTCTTATTCAGAAGCTCTGTGGTCCCCAGACTTTGGAGATTTACCACTTTACATTTACTTTTTCCTTTTTTTTTTTTTTTTTTTTTGAATTGTGAATATTATAGCTTCTGAGATGAAAAGAGCCTGGGAAGAAAGAGAACTCTTTACCTGTGAGGAATGAACAAGAGAAATGGGAGGGCACAAAAAAACCCAGTGTTTCTCCACATACCTTTTTTGCATCCTTTATATTCCCTGAGCTGCAATGAAAGTGGTAAATCACAAAATCCTGGTCCAGGACATGGTTCCACAAAGCATCCAAATAAGTCTGTGGTGCTCACGGACCCAGCAAATTAAGAGCACCCATCAAAACCCATGAATTTATTGTTGGTTACCAGAATAGACCCAAACATGCTGCTGTTAAAAAATTAAAGAGAGGCCTGGAAGTGGCTATAATCCCTCTAGCTTGGTGGAGAAAGAATCTAACTCAGCTTCCTTCTGGTGCTAATAATTAGAAGGACTTTTGAGGCCTGAGGGGGAGATTAGCTTGTTTACAGTTTGGCCTTTACCAAATAAATTAAGGTCTATCTGAAGCCAGCAGAGATTTCCCAGGAGGGGTTTGTCTCCTGCAGCGCAGGTTCTCTGTGCTGCCCGTGGCAGCAGCAGTGCCCCTTGGAGTGATACAGAAAAGGATAAAAATGGAAAACAGGTTGAATCAGCCCAAGAAAAAGATCAATATCTTTATAAGAGCACCCAAAGCTGATACCAAAGCTCTGCCTGCAAAACAGAGGGAGACTGGAGCATCATTCCTGCGTCTGCAGTAGGACCTCAGCATGGATGGAATAATAAAGGTGCCTCTGGTCTGCTAGCAGCCTTTCTGAGCTGAAAAGAGGGGGAGGTGGAAACTGCATTGCCTGTTTTAATTCTTTCCCCTGAATTCTGGAGGCTTGTACTGTTTTATCCTAAATGACACAATCCAGGACTTTGATCAGACAGGCCCTAGGTGAGCTATTCCCCAAAGATGACAGTTAATGCCATCTGAAGGGCTGCCCAAAAAGGGTCCTTTGGAAAAGCTGACCTTTCTCCAGCTAACCTCTCCTCCAATTTAGTACTTTACATCTGAAATTTTGAAGCCAATTTTCTTTTTACTGGAGCTTTAATGAAAGGAGCAAATTATTTATAATGGCAGTTGTTACTCTGGGAAGAGGCAAGTGAAGCTCTTGGGGCTTTTGTCCTGGACCTCGTGTCACTGTTTTGCTCTGCAAAGCTGCTCTCACATTCTTTTACTCCAGTGGCCCATTTATTGCACAGAAATTCACACAAAGCCTTATTACACCGAGGCTCTTCCCTGCCCACAGTGTGGGGACTGACGGGTCACCTTGATGAGCAGAAGGGTCTCACACTGCCCTGGATGGTCTACAAACCTCAGGTCTGTGACTGAGCCAAGGGTGACCCCTGAGAGCAGGCACTGTGGGCCCAAATCCCACCAGGTTTTGCCTTCTTATTTTCACACAGCCCTACTGTAATTGCCTCATTCCCCGAGACAAAGCATTTCTGGGTGCCAGGCACGTTCCTGCTCCATCCTACAGGCACCCAGCACTGGCAAGTAGAGTGAGTGCTTCTGCAGCTCCATCCAAAGTGACTAATTTATTCCATTAGCAGCTTCTAAAATGAAGGCATTTGGGGATATGAGCAGCTGAGAGCAGGAGAACACCCACTGTTCATGCTTTGGGAGGTGGTAAATATTCCTGTGTTCACCCAGGGAAGTACCCGAGCCTCTAGAGGGGTATGATGAGCCTACAAACATTTCAGCTGCTGTGGAAAGTTGGATTATTATTTTAATTAACTCTGTCCAAGTACTGTCTGGGTCCTGAGAGGGGTGGCCAGGACCTGAGCATCCATCTTCTCTCTCAATCATCACACACAGCAGCGCAAGACTCCTCACAAAAAATAGGTGGTAAGGGAACCCAAACCCACACCTTTTTAAACTTCTGACTTTCATAACGATCTGTTTATTTTATTAGCTGAGAACTGACAGTAGGGTGAATATTATTTGAGTCACCTTACATATATAGGTGAAAAAAACTCCAGTGACTTAGGAAAGGGGTCTGAGAAGGGAGAGGCAGGGAAGTGGGAAACGACTTATTGCTTCTCAATAAGGCTTTTAAAGAAAAGAGAAAGGGGTGGGGAGAGAAGGAAAGAAAAGAGCAGCAGGAGGCCATCTAACAAAGCAGATTCTGCCCAAATTGCCAGCGAGAGGCCCACAAGTCAGTGGGGGCTCACGATGGGGGAAAAAAAGCTCCAGCAGCCCTGAGGATGTTGTGAGAGCTGGAGAAAGCTTTGCGAAGTGGGAACAGCCTTCCCTGTCACTGGAGTCCTTCCTTTGTTTTCTCAGATCTGCAAATCACTATCTATATGGTATTTTGCAAAGGCAGCCCTTGCCCTGTGGGTTGGGCTGCTGCTGGCCCCAGCAGCTCATGTCCTATGGGGTCTGCATGCCCTTCCGCTCCAAAATAACTCCAGGGCAGCTGCACTCTCAATTGCCCTGCAGCATTTTCCCTTTGGCCAGGTGATGCCGAACAAATTCTTGGGGCAGAGAAAACATCTTGTCTGAACGCAGCATCCATTTTACAAACAAGACTTTGACTAAGCCAACAAACAAATGCTTCTTGGAAAATCCCACAGGTCGCTCCTCGCTCACTGCAAACCAGCATGATGCTCCAAAGCTCATTCCATAACCTGCTGGATCCTCTGTGCATCTGAGAGAGCTCTGACAGACCTATTACTTCACAGACCTATTACTTCCCAACTGTGTAAAAAACGTGATGTGCCACTTTTCTGAGTAGTGCCTCAATTTACCAGCCAGTCCGATGGGCAGTAAAAGCTGCCCCATAAGTTCCCCATTTCCTGCTGATGGATGAGAATCCCTGTGAGTTGATACCGAGCACTTCAGCTCTGTCAGGAGCCGTATTGCCCACAAAAGAGCTCCTGGCCAGGACCAGCCTCTGAGGGACACGACTGCGAGGGGAGACTTTGAAGCTGTGTCCATTCTTCTCTTTCAAGGAGCGATTTATAGCAGCACTTGCTTCCCTGAGATTGATGGACAGAAGAGCTGGATCAGCTGCTGTGTAGTCAGGGGTGAAAGCCTGGATCCATCAAGGTCAGTGGCAGAACTCCCGTTGACTTCACTTAGGGCATGAATTCCGCCCTGCTCTCTGTTTTGCTGGATGCACTTTCTCATGGAAACGTTGTGTCACAGCCAGACAGATGTTGAATTCGGCTTCTCCTTCAGCACAGGCACCACAGGGACCCACTAAACACGGCGCTTCAAAGAATCCAGGCTTGGACTCCACACACACGTGTGCACATGC
This sequence comes from Myiotriccus ornatus, assembly GCA_036023395.1. Taxonomy (NCBI): domain Eukaryota; kingdom Metazoa; phylum Chordata; class Aves; order Passeriformes; family Tyrannidae; genus Myiotriccus; species Myiotriccus ornatus. Next base: position 3,852,904 of record JAYRBT010000023.1, on the reverse strand, counting down.
AAACACACACACCCTTTCCCAAAGGATTTTATATCCTGCAGAGTTGCAGGAAAACGCAGTTTGAGAAAAGAGAGGAGGAGAAATTACCCCAGACTTGGGCAGCAGTGACTTACCTTCCTGCCAACCAGTAGGTTTTCTGTGTTAGCTTACTCTGGTGATTGATAAAACATTTGGTCTTAATAGGACTTGTCAACCTCCATATCCAGGAGAGCACAAGTGCACACATCTCCTGGAAAACAGCATCCTCAGCCATACAGCTGATGCTCAGGACTTTGTGCAAGGCAGTACACACACACTGCTGAGGGATAATCACTCTTGTTTGATGTCACTGATAAGAGGCATCAAGATCACCAGCTGCTGATGTGAAGCTAAGCCAGGTGAGGTTTGAATGGGCTGCTCTGTGTTCCAGAACATCCTGGTTACAGCACAGAGACAGCTCAGCACAGGCTGGCACAGCTGGATGGTGCAAAATCCCAGGGTAACAGAGACTCTGCTGGAGAATACCTGCTTGAACAGCCCTCCATCTGCACCTCTTTTTGGCCATATGGTTCCCAGCTACGCCTTCCCCACCCAAACATTCATCAGCCCCACGCTTATCTGCATCCTGGCCTGTGCTGACTTGGCATTTTTAGGATGTCGGTGGAAGAGACATTTCACACATGTGCTTTAGCTCATTCATTGTGTGTCAGAAGCTCAAGGTTCACAAAAGCGCTTCCTCCTTCCCCCGTGCTTTTAATGCATTTTGCCAAGTAAGCGGTTTTTGCACTTAAATTCCCCTTCACAAACACTTCTTCAAGAGGTAATGTTAATACCCAGGAGAGATGCAAGTCAGACAGCATGGGAGAGTGGAATTTTCTGCTTCCAGAGGAGATAGCATGTTCCACACCAGCAGACTTGCTCAGGGGGTGTCCTGGGATAATTGCCAAGGAAAGCCTCACAGAGATAGAGCAGACAGTGCTTTTTTCTCTCACAGTCCCACTGTGCCTGTGCTGAGGGAGGAGGTAACTCTCCTTAACCATTCCCACCCTCTGAGCCATCCTGCATGGATAGAAAGCTCCTGTTCAAGTCTTGCAGGACTCCCAGGGCAGCAGCCAGAGCAGCTTCAGCGGATGGAAGCAGCTTCAGTTCCCTGTCAGGGGGAGGCAAGAAGCTAAAAAGAGAAAACCCACTGGATCTGAAAGACACACAGGACTTCCAAGACCTCTCAGGTTGGACCCTGAAGTGATCCACTGCCTTTCTGGCCATGCCAAATCAGCAGTCTGACCCCCCTCTCCTACAGGGCATCCTTGGCACCCCAGGAGCAGGCCAAGCTGTGCCTGCTGGCAGCAAAGCCTGTCTCAGAGGCTGGAGAGACTTTGAAAATTGATTTACAGGCACTGAAGTTTCTGAGCACTTATTGTAGGGCTAAATCTGTCAAGGGGGCTGGGTAACACTCACAGGCTTTCCAGACAGGCCTTCATCAAAGGCACAGCCTGTAAAAGGGAAAGATCTGGGCAGACAGTCTTGCTAGCCCTGGAATAAAGCACACTCCAGCCAGATCTGAGTTCAAATCATGTGTTCTATGTACCACCAGAGATTTTGGCCTCGCTGTTATTGTGCAAAAGGATTTGTAATGGAATGGAGATTTAATCTATTATTGATTATTGCATTATTAAAAAAAGAAAACCCAACTAAAATTAACTCAGTCTCTTTGAAGGACAAGGTAATATATTTTAAGAAACTCTTAAGTTTCATAGGAACTCTTAAAAAAGTCTTTATTGCTGTTCCCTTTCCCCAATACAAATCTTATTGCCAGAGACAAAGTTTTACTTCTGTGCTGTTCTGTATCTCATTGCTTTCTCCTCTGTCTGTCCACGACAGCCCCTGTGATCAGACTGTCCCCAGCATCACCTACTTTATCTCCCTTTGTCACCTGCCAGCACTCCCTTCCCCTTGCATCTGACTGGGGCCACATCTCTCTGCTCCTCAGGGATACTCTGATTTCAGTCATCACCTGGGGTTCTTTTACCCTACTTTCCGACAAAACCAAACCCAAACCAAAGCATACACTCACAGAAAAATATCTCTGTGCTTTGGTTATGAACTATCAGATTAAACCCTCTAGTTTGGAGACACTTGAAATCCTCTGGGGAAAGGTCTTTGTGTCCCACGCTGTGGTGTCACAAGACATGGGTTTAGTGCTTTAGAACAGTGAAATGGTGAAGACAAGGGGTTGGAATACCAAACCCAGCCAACTCTGATGCGTTTTTGTAGGCAGCTGGGGGGATGAAAAGAAGGCACCAAGGCCAAACAGCACCTGCCCGCAGATGTCTCCTGGAAGGAGGGAGCGTCCTGGCTCAGTGGGTGCTTCCAGAATGGGCTGCTGAAGCTCCGTCTTGCACAGGGCATGGAAAGGGATCAGGTCCACCACATGTGGCCGTGCAGGGCCAGGGGTGCTCAGCCAGCTCAGTGCCACAGTCACTGGCCTCGTGCTCCCTGCCAGCCTGGCTGCATGTTGCTCACGTTATGGAACGTATTTTTACAAGCAAACCAATATTAAACCCGGTGTTTTTTGGTAAAATGTGTGTATTAGGGTTCACATCATAAAAAATATACAGTATACACAGTACAATCAAGGAAACAGTTAGAACCTTATCTTTTAGTATCCTTTGTGTTTTGTTATCTTAAGTGCAAATCTAAATTCCTTAAAAACCTAAGTGCTGCTTTAACAGAGCTTTTATTTTGCATCTTGTACTATTAAGCTTCTCAACAGTGATTTGGGATAAGAGTAGCTGGAGATCAAAGTCTTGCAGCTACATTTTGCCTCATCACCTGGAGGACCACAAACAGAACTGTGCAGATTTGTTCACAGAAACCTCATTTAAGGTGAAAAATCCAGTTAGCTATAATCACTAGATGCTTAACAGATGTTGTGCTGGAGCCAGCAGCTCCATGCTATGGCATCCATTGTGGAAGAACAGTATTTAGTCATGAGGCATTTCTTTCATAGCACATTAAGATGCTTGAACACCAAAGGGAAAAAAAAGAAATAATTTAATTTATAATACTTTTAAAACCAACCTTGGACCTGGAGCTGCTAAAAACGGGCTTGTCACAAAGGCATCTAGCTACAGATCTGTCAAACACCTTCTTGCTTCGCCACGGGCTAAGAAACCCAGTCCTGGCTGGGGAAGCCAGAGAGGGAACGCTGTGAGTCACAGCAGTAACGTCACCTCCCTCTGGCCACGCAGCCAGAGCAGAGGGATGTCCGGAGAGCGAGCCAGAGCAGGGACAGGCAGGAATACAGGCACAGCTCCCGGCAGGCTGCGACTCCTGTATCCCACTGTGCCAGCTGTGACCGAGCACGGGCTGCAGCTTCTGCACACGCTGGGAAGGAGCACCAGAGATACCCGTGATTCCAAAAAAGCAGTTGGTTTGAAGATGCTGATTTAAAAAAAAAAAAGACAATAATTTAATGGACTCGGTTTCTGGCCAGCTTTGAGAAGGGACAAGTGTCAGCCATTCTGTCAGCTGGAGCAAAATTAAAACACACCATAACTAGGATTTTTGTGATGGGGCCATGCTTTCCCAGTCCCTCCAGACAACACAGAGCCTTTAGAAATGAAGAGACTCCCGAACGCTCCAAATGGAAAATACTCCTGAGAAGCACGTCCTGAGCTCGGAAGCGGCATGTGGAGCTGGGCACCTCTGAAACCCTTCCTTGTGGATGCACCGGCAGCAGCAGCGCCAGGTACCACCCATCAGCGGCTGCATCCTCGCTCGCTCCCTCCCGCCCTGAGTGGTCCAGCCCCTCGGGTGCCCGGTCCTTCCCCACAGCAGAATTCCCGAGCCGCGCTCCATCCTGCGGGCACGGCCCTGGCACGGGGGGCACTCGCTGCCCTCCGCGGCCGATAAGCACCACTCGCCTTTAAGATCTCATAAATCACAATGTCAGGCAGTTTTTACGGTCTAATTGAGCCTGGAGTCCTTCGATAATAAGCCCTGGAGAAATAGGGGCAAAAAAAGCGTTTTCCAAACCCGAGCTCAGAGGGGGGTTTTACCCTCGCCAAAAGCTGCTTGCCCACAAGGCACTCTTTGCTGGACACACCCAGCAAAACTGCAGCCCCAGGCGGCGGTGATGAGGTGTCAGGTAAGTGTGTCAGGTAACTACATGCAAAGGAAACAATGCTCCCCATAGAGAGAAAATAAGTCACCCAAAGGCCATAGAGATAAAGCAAATCCTGCCCTGGATGTCTTCTCAGCTCTCCTGTCTCCGGTTTGTGGAAATGAAACATTGCAGCCTGTTAACTTCCCAAAGCCTGGAGCGGGACGTGAACTTATCCCTCAACAGAAAAGGGGCTTTACAGGAGGAAGACTGCAAAACTATCTGCTCCAAGTTTGAAGTGTGATTGAACCAGGTGAAATCCAGGACATCTCCATTCTGATGTGAGTCAGTGGGGAGAAAAAAAAATCCTATCTTCATCTGACTGTGCTCATCTGAAGCCACACACCCATTCCCAGCCAGACTTGAAGCAATGAGCTCAGACTATCCACCCTGTCCCCGGGTGAATCAACCATGGGTAAGACTGATAACATTCGGGGAAACACGACCTCCTCATTTTCTGTTTCAACCAGAAGGTCAACCCATCCACCACAAGTCATCACATTTACCCAGGACATTACCTTGCTCCCAAATATGGTCATTAAGCCCTTTACTTAAATAAAGAAGATTGAACTCCTTCTGTTTTCACAGACTTCAAATCGGTTCTGGTAGTTCTGTGCACTTTTAAGAATAATTAACTTCCATTTTAAAATCACAGACACTGAAGCTCAACCATTCATAGTTGATTGACAGTTATGACAAAACTCAGCAGCAATAACCTCTCAGCACCTTCCAAAGAGGTCTCAGGAGATGCTCACCTTGGCAAAGGTGGATCCTGGCACAGACACCACAGTCCTGGATGATCCTGAATTCCTTGCGCAGATGGGGGTGGGCATCACTGTAAATTAAAGGACCCCTTCTAAGGGCCTGCAGGAACTTATATTTAGAGCAAAAAAGAGGTGGGGGAAGAAGCCAAACTGAATGAACAGAGCAATTGTTTGCTCTGTATAAGTAAGTAAGCAATCAGAGGTGCCAGGTTTAAAACGAACCACACCTTTAAATACTCAATCAGTTAATTGTTAACATTCGCTTCAAGCATTCTGTTAATTAGTCCATGAATGGCTTCTTTCATCATCTGTATTAAAGGATTTCTCAATTCCAGCATCTTAATTATTTGCCTTCCTATTGAATCATCTCAGTGCAGACAGAAAAATAACTTTCTTAAGTAGCAAGTTTTTTCCCTTTTTATTTTTTTTTCTACAATATGTAGGCTTTTTTATTTATTGTTTCTTGTCCAAGAGTGAATACTTAGTGGAGCAGTGCTGGGAGTTTTAGACAGGAATTTAGGAAATGCAGAGTTATGGGAACACTGGTATATAAGCACGGATATGTGAAATAGGAGAGGATTTCTTCTGTCTTGTGTATACACATTTGGAGGTATGTTTCTTTAATATTTGACCATTTGCCTGTGAAAATCAGCAGCATTCCTGCAGGTGGAGAAGACTGCTGCAAAGATGTGCTGAAACCGAGCACTCCAGAAAGGAAAGTCATGGGAATATGGATGAGTGGGGAAGTGTCACTCCTACCTTGATCATCCTTTCCTTGACATCAGCTCAACACCAGAAGGCAAGACAAACGTTTAGGCTCTGCAATTAAATCTCTCTCTTCTGTTGATGGAATGCCTGACCAGCTGCAACAGCTAAGTCAGACTGCCAGGGCTGAGCCAGCCTCGTGCCAGCACCTCAGGATGCTTTACATGGGCTTGTGCTGGACTCCCAAAAATCAGATCCTTCCATGGACTTTGATGAAGTCAATGTGAAAGAGAAGCCTGTGGTCAAATCACTCCGAGCTCGGGCTGGAAGGAAAGCTCAAGTCAGCAGATCTGCTGCCATTCCAGGGAGACCAACCTTGTAAGTTTGTGCACATTGAGGAGCGATAACATCGATGTCTCTTCTGAGACACATTTAAGGTTGGCCTTGGGCCCGGGGATTTTGCAATTCACTTCTGTTCTGCCTTGAAATATGTTCCCTCCATAGATATTTACATTATCCTTTTATTCCAACGTTAGGTACAATCCACAAGGAATTCATCCCCTCTGTGCTCCCTACCATCCCTCCCCTTCCCTGCCTGCTCAGTCCGCACATTACTCAGAGCCCCGGGTAAAGCTCTTTTCCATGCTAAATATGCATCCAACCACTTAATGAGCTTTGGCCAGCTCGCCAGGAGTTTTGACAGGCCTGTTGAACCGGTGCCAAGCAGAGATGAATGTTTGGCTTGGACCAGCACAATGCCCTGTTTGTCTCATTGTTGCATTGGAAGTGTTAGCAAACTAATGTGACAGGATGGAGACGCACACAACTGAAAAATGACTGAAAATGTAATTCCGTGTCAGCAGTGACTCCTGAAGGATTATTTGTCTCCAGTGACTTTCAGGGAACTTTTCTTTACGGGCTCAATATAAAGACAGGTCTGTGTGCTCGGGGAAAGCGATCAATTAGCTTTAACCCAGATGTAAGGAGCTGCCCCCTGCTCCCACTTCCTAAGATTTACTGTAACTCAACCAGGCACTCTCCCACAATTATTTTTTTTACTTGGGTTTTTTCCTTTCCAAAAAAACACGTATTTGTTTGCTCACACAGCCCTGGAAGAGCCTGGACTCTGCTCTGCTCCTGGTGTGTGGACTGGCTCCTGCAAAGCCTGTCATGGGGACCCTCTGGATCTGCAGCTCCAGAGGAACTGCTGGATGAGAACAAATGGTGTTCGACCCCAGCCACAACCAGCACCTCAAGAGCAGAGCGATGGACCTTCCACCAAGGGCCATTACAGAATCAGGCAGAATATAAGGCGTGAAGAATGATCCTTACCACATACCTTTTGTTTCCTGGCACTCTACTGTGTAGAGAAACCTGTGGAGCTGGAGACTATCTAAACCATTGTGTGCTTTTGGGATCTGTCTCCTTACTCCTTCTTTTGGTGTCTTTTTGCTTACTTGTTAGTTTTGAAGCTCATCTTCATTCTTGCCTCTGCAGCGTCTTTTTCCCCTTTGCATCAAATGAATAATTTAATCTTTAAAATGCAGAGTTACATTCAGCCTCGTGTTGTTCTTTCACATTAAAAAGGCAGGGTCACCCAGGAAGCTGTTCAAACTTTACCTCCCTGTCCTCTCCAGACAGGGAGGAAAGGGTTTCCCAAGCAGTTTTGGTGCAGTGAGTGGCATCCCTGACCATGGTAGGGGCATTGGAACTAGATGGTCTTCAAGGTCCCTTCCAACCCCACACCATTTTACAATCCTGATAAATGTATACCTATTGCTTTTCAAAAGCTTTGTAAATCTGGACCAGGGCTGTAAATGACATTGTTCATGTGCAATACAGGTGGGCACCACCCCCAGAATTACGAACTGTCCATGTACCCACTCACCTAAAGAAATAGCTTCACTGTACAATTTATAGTTTATTTCTTTCACTTTTATAGCCAGCACAGCACTGATGAATATAGCTGTTTAGCCAAAATGTACTGGAGGCAGAAAAGAGATAAACCACGAACTTTTATTTGGATTCCTGCAGCAGTTGTATAAATACCAAAGTTCATTATAAAAATAATGTAAGATAGTCTTTGTAGTGTTATGATGGCTTTGCAAATCCTTTTAATTACATCTGTATTTCCAACTGCTTACATGTCAGAAAGAGATGGGCTATTGCTAAACATGCCCAGTTTGTTGGGGTTTCATTCAGCTCTTTGTATCACCGAAGGATTTTTCAAAACCTTGAGTCTTCTCATCTTGTCAGGGGCTATTATTTTTTTTATTCACATGACAGCTTAGTAGCAACAGAAAGTATAAATACATATTTCACTCCCAGAAAAATCGTAGGATCGTTGTCTAAAGCTCTCGAAGGGACTGGCAGGGTCGTCAGGTTGTCATTTGGAGAATTCCACGTGCAGATGCCATCGGTTGTAGATCTTTGGGGATGATGACTTGGTTGCTGCATGTTCTGCTTGTGCAGGGGCCAGCACTGAGAGGATCCACCAGAATGCACTCCAAACTTGGAATAAGATTCAATGAAAGTTCTTGTTTCCATTTTGTAAACCTCTGGTCCACTTCTGTGGAGCTTTTACACGCTCCTCTAATGGAAACTGGTTCCCAGGAGCCACGTGTTGCTGCTGAGAGCTGGGGCTTTGGTAAGCACAGGGGGAAAAAAATCATAGTGCACAAAAAGATAGTGATGGAAAATTTTAACAGCACTGATTGTTTAGGTTTTCTTCCCCTTTGCAAAATGAAACACTTTTAAAATCAAGTTTTTTTTTTCCACTGGCTGCTTTGTGAGCACGTTTCTTCACCTGGTTCCAATCTAGACTTGCAATGCAAAGAACAAGAGCATCCAGCACATTTTCAGCACAGCAGGGCTCACTTTTCCCAAATTCCCCACCAAATCCTGTGGCTTATCACAAAGGAGCACAGAATAAATATGACTTGATACACAACATAGGAGCATGGAGCAGTTTCGAGTGGGGGTAGCAAAAGGCCTTCCGTCCAGACTGGTGGTTCAGTGGCTGGAAGACACTGAAACTTCTTTCTCCCTGCTGATTTCCTAATGGATTTACACCAAACAAGAGGGCAGCTGGGGTGCAGTCCTGCTGAAGAAATGACTCGAGAAGCAGCCCAGCAAATATCACCAAAGCACAGGACTGGGAGGGCTCAGGAGGGGTGATAAGCACAACCAACATCCCTGAACCATCAGGGCATTTGCTGAAAGGTGCGGGGGATTCAGCCAGAGCTGTAGCAATCACCCATGGAGCAATGCCACCCATGGGGACAGGGGACAGAGCTGTCCCTGCCTGTCCCACTGCACCCACAGGGCTCAGTGCCTGCCAAGTGCCCACCCTGGCTGCACCCCTTCTGCAGCATGAAAACCCACCCAAAAAGTCAAATATCCATCAACAGTACGAACCACAAACCCCTCCTGGCACAGCTCGTGACCAAGAGAAACCCGAGTTAACGGAGAGAAGGAGCAAAGTTTAGACAAACCAGGTCCCTTCTGGCTGCTCTGAATTCCAGTGCCCAGGACCCAAGACACAATTCCTGCCTGGCTCTGCCGTCCTTTCCACCGGCTTATCAAAAACTCCGTCTTGAAACAATTTCGTCCTTGAGCAGATTTGTTAAGCAGTGTAATATGAAGATCAAGGAATAAAGATGAGGAAAGGCAAAATTAGATTAAGGCTGTAGATAGCGTTTGAGTATAACTAATGCCAAACAGCCAGAGGGCAACATGTCAACAATTTAATGGGGCACAACGTAAAATAATGTTTTCAAAACAAGCGCTTCATTGGATGCTTCCCCTTTGAATCAGATAAAGTATATCACTACAGAGAGATTTGCTTTGATCTGCTCTGCAACAGGAGGTCAAGGGTGTCTAAAGCAGCTGTTCAGAGCCTGTGAGTAATAGAATTAAAAGACTCAAATCTCATCTCTGAGCTCCCAGCGTCCCCCAGATGTGGGGCCAGCCCCTGGTGCAGGGAGCTGAGCCCCGTACCCCCAGCTGGCAGCTGAATTGGGTGCTGGCTCTGAGCCTGGGCTGCTCGTGTACAGCCTGTTGTGGGGTGTCCTGGGGTTGGGGAGAGATCAGAAAGTCAGGATCTCTGCACCCATGTTTGTGCAGAAAGCATCTCTGCTTCTAGAAACCCAAGGCAGCACCTACCTCCATAAAGGACTCCTCCTGCACAAATTAACTCATATTAGTTCTAGGCACAACTATATAGTTGTGAAACTTGATCATTGTAAGGATGATTTAACCCCAAAGCCATTTCCCACTCATGCTGGTGGTAACAAGCCCAAACTCTGCCATGCCTTTTGCTGTGGCTTGCAGAGGGGCCAGTTCTACCAGCTCTCTTATTCCAATGGGTGAGAAAGATGCTTGTGAGGCACAGCTCTCCCCTGCCAGGCAAACAGAAAGACAAGGTGGGGGAATGAAGGCAAATAACAGGGGAAAAGATTAAACCAGAGCATCAGGCACGTTTCTGATGGCTGCAGTACACCCACAGCACGCCATGGTACTTCACTGCCTGTCCCTGCTCTCCCAGCTGTAAAATTTAATTGGAAGGAAGTGCCGCCCAAAACACCTCCAGAAGGTCCAGCCACAGAAGATGCCATCTCCCAAACCAGGAGACAATTGCAGCAGGCTTGCTCTTGGCACAGGACACCGTGCAGCAGCCTCAGCACTCTCCCAGAGCACGGGCACAGACTTTAGGAGCAAGAAGAGGTTAAGAGCCCCTGCAGGCACCACCTGCAGGACCAGGCAGAGCCTCTGCCGTGCAGAGCCCCGAGCACCTCGGCCACTGCGCTGCCGGGGCTGCCAGAGCTGCACAGGGGCCTCGGGGGACTGCCTGGGAATGAAGGCAATAATAGGACTCATTTATCTTTGGGATGTCACCCTGATAACAGCCTGCTGGCGTGTCACAGGCTCACGCTGGGTTGCTGCTGCGCTCGCTGACTGCTGGTACTGATGGGAGAGGGCAGCTGGCACAGGGTCCCTCTGCACCCTCTGGATCGGGCAGGTTTTGAAGAATTATAGCCTTACCCAGTTTAAAAATGTTGGGAGCTTTATGTTAGCTTTTTTTTTTGTGCGTGTGCTCATTTTTCGCTCCTGCAGGGAGAAACAGGCTGTATGCAGCCCTGTTAAGGGGTACACACTTGATCCATCTCAGCCAGGCAGTTCCCAGTGAGTTTTAATTTACCTCAGGCATGAGGAGTTCACCATTTCTCTGGGTATTCAGGATTGCTCTCCCATCACCCACTCATCTTTCCCTCCCAAATGACCTGATGATGTAGGTACCAAGTTATCTGCCCACTTCAGCCAGTGTCCCTGCAGCCCATCAGTGCCCTCAGAGGCTTCTCCCAGGAACCAGCCCTCCCACACCTCCATAGCACCCACCAAAACTCCAGGGCATGGTCAGGTATCTGCCCAAATTCCCTGTTTGCACACAGAAGCACCAGTGAGGCCATGGCTGGGATGCACCTTCACTTGCTCATGATGCCAGGAGCTTCTTAAAGCATCGGGTTTCGCATCTGTTCATCAGCTTTGTTTTCTTGGCCTCCAAGGAGCAGTTTGCTTTTGCAGGCTGTCACATCTCAATTAGCTCTGTACCTCCGGGTGTGACACAGGGTCACCAGGTCTCCACAGCTTTGTAGCTTTAGCATGGAAAGGTAAATACATCTGCAGGCCCCAGAAGGGCTTGGAGCTGCCCCTTCCCTGCAAGGGACTGGCCCTGGAGAAGGAGCATGGAGCGGTGGGTGCCCCTCAGATGAAGACAGAAGCCTCCCCTCGTTCCAGCTGCCCTAACAGAAAGGCAGTTTGGCAGAGGCAACACTCAGCAGTGACCTGCCTGGGCCACATCCAGTGACAGCCCTCAGCTGCACCCTGTCAGTGAGATACTGCAGACAGGCAGGTCCAAACCTTGCTTCTCACATTTTGTAGTGCTTTCTGCAGACAACAGAGCCTCTGCCTTGGAGACCAGCATTTAAAAGGAAACCAAATACCAAGAGGACCCATAAAATCTCTGCCTCCCACTGCTGGAGCAGCCCCAGTTACTTAACTGGCAGCAGCTTCTTCCAGCTCTCGGCTTATCCCTTCTGCAGCCCAGCAACCCCAACCTACTGCCTCTTGGAATGCTGAACCCCTCCATACCTCCTTCTCCATCCCCAGAGTGATGGAGGAGAATTACTTTACCCCAACAGCTCAGACAGCTCCATGGCTCTGACCCTAAATCCAGAGGCAGAAGAGGGGGAAGGCAAAGCCAGAGTAAATCCACGGGCTGCACGCTGCAAGGGGAGCTCAGGGAAGGAGAACAAATTTAGCCCTGACTCATCCAGGATAAATTTACCACCTTCGGTGGGGCTTGTCGGAGGTGCAGAGCTCTGCGTAGCTCTGGGGGATTGGGAAGGGTTTGACTGCCAACCTACTCTGTGCTCAGTGACCCCTGGTCTCCCAGGAGGGAGCACTGAGCTGGGGCTTTGCCCATCTCTCCTCCACAGGGTGGTACCGCGGTGGTTTTGCAGCTGTGGCAGGGAGGGTGGAACCAGGCTGGTCGCTAATTACTGAAGCTTGTAATCAGAGAGAGGCATCGCTGAGGTTTCTGTGCCCAGAGAGCTCCAACTGGCTGTCCTGACATTTTGATGCCAATTACCAAAATGCCCGCACCAGAAATAGCTGTAATTGATACAGCAGGGCAGCACGTGTTAATGAAGCTGAAATTGAGACAAAAATGGAAAGGAAATTTTGTGGAAACGTGAACATTTTTTCCCCTCACTCTGGGATGCAACCATGTGTTATTCGTGGCTGTTTTTTCAAATACAGATGCTTTCTGTGAGGCAGAGATGCCACATTTTGCATCCCATGTGCTGGCACGGACCAGGCAGGATCAACTGGGTGCCCACAGCCCCCTGAGCCCACAGGGACAGACAGGCCCCATCCTCCCCATCCCACCCCAAGGTGGGTGGTGCAAGACAAAACAGCCAGGGTTGGCTTTTTTACTTCACACAAACCAGCCAAGGAGCAGATGGAGGGGAAAATCCCTCCTCTCAATTCCTGCTAGACTAACATTTTACCTGCAAAATTGAGGTAGGAGGCTTTTAAATGACTTGTAGGTGGATCTGGTTCTAGAAACAGCTCTGTTTTATGACAAGTCTTTGCTGTTTGAGGAAGGAGGGTGTAACAGCAAACACAGAAACAGTTAACTGCAGCCTGGGGTTCCTGCCTGCTCTCCCCAGACTGCTGAAATGTAGGGATTCGGGGGCCACAGTCACAAATTTACCATTAAAGCAAATGCCTGTTTCATCCTTTTCGAGGGAGGGTTTTCTTTAAAGCTTTCATCCTGGCAGAGCTAAAAATAGGCAGCAAAGTCACGTGAGAACCTCCGGATGTGAGAAATCACATAAAAGATACGAGGGCGAGTCCCCGTTTCCTTGGAAATAATAGTAGTAGTAATTCTTGAATGTGAGGTTGTAATGGCAAGATCTGAAACCGGCCCCTTGTTCTCTGGAAACCCTCTGTGAGCAGCCAGGGCAGGGTAAAAACAGATGCCAAGGGAATAAACTGTCCTGGAGCACAGCCCTGTGCGAGGAGAACCCTCCCTTGCAGAGCTCCGGAGAACCAGCCCGTGCCAGAGGTTTCCATGAGTGCAGGATTGGACCCGGAGCTGCTGCACAGAGGGAATGTGAGAGCTCGGGCAGAGGGGATGGCACAAAGCTCTCCAGACATCCAGCATGGGGTGGTGAAATTTTGGTTGAAGGTTTCAGTTTGGGAAGATCCCGAAGAAAACCCCTCTGCCACAGCACCCCCGAATTTTTGGTCTGGATTTAAATTCAGATCTTCAGCTGGTGCTGGATCAGAGGGCTGGCTCAAAGCCTGGGATTTGGACACCTCTGGGGAGTTTCCAGATTGGGAGTAAAAGCAGTGGCACGAGCCATCCCTGGTGGGAGTCAGCGAGCTCAGTGACAGCAGTAAAGGGCTCTCAGCCCTCCACATGAAATGGCTCACCCTTAAATTTGAACATCCCCAGACTGAGTGCCTGAAGTCACTGACCACACTTCACTCCAACCAGTTCCCAGGGACCTGGGGGGATGCTGAGCATCATTAACAGAAACACGGTGAGCTGCAGGATGAGACAGAGGGGTCCCTGCAGCCACCGCGGGGTGCAGGCACAGAGCCACCCTCCAGCAAACTGCAGCCCCAGGTCCTGCTCCCATCCCTGCCTCACACTCCATTTCCCACTCCTGCATTGCCAGCTTGAGCTACACACTGCCTCCTATAAATCCTCCCTAAGTGAGCATCAGCATTTAATTTATTTCAGAAAGACTGAGTGCTCTGCCTGTGCGGATTCTGCACGGGAAGCACGGGTGAGGACCGGGACTCAGATTCCAAAGCCAAATGCTCACCAGTCAGTAAATGCCAGAAATAAGGTTCCATAACCCATCCTGCCAAGTCAGAGCTTGGCACTATAAGACAGCAGTGCTCAAACTTTCCACTAAAGCAGTTCCCAGTGCCAAGCATGTAATTGGGCATCACTGTGAGTCACCTATAGGCATGAGAGCAGATGTGGCTAAAATCCTTTCACTGCTGTGATTGTAAAAGAGAATCTACTGGCAGTAGAAAACTGTCAAATTTTTCAAATTTTTCATCTGGGAATGTTGTTCCCTTGGGCTAGAGAAATGTCACTCTTTTCCTCACTCCTCCTCTCTTTTTCTGCCATCCTTTCCTTTTTATTTTTTTGCTACCATCACAACCAACAGCAAAAGGAATTCTTCATTCCTTTTACCAGAAAACAAGGATGAAAGTGAGAGGAGCAGGAGCACCCTCACCAGCACCAGCATCACTCCTCTGAGCACTGAGCTGCATCCTGGAAAGGTGGTACCCAGTACTCAGCAGGGGTAGCAGACAAGATGCTGCAGAGCCCTCACCTGAATGTAATACTCAGGCTCAGCATAAAGGCCTCAAAATCAACCACAAGCACAGATTTTGCTGAAATAATCATCGTGCCAGATGCTCCAGCAGCCCACCATGGCCTGTCCATTGCTCAGTTTGCCAGATGCCTTCATGAGGTTTTGTTCTGGATGACCAGAAACTGAATTAGGCTGCATCCAAAGAGCTGGTATATAAGGTTGCTAGGAGATTCCTCTGTCTGCAAGGAGCTGACAGTCACAGGAGTTACTGATGGGTGCAGGATGCAGAGATAAGGTTTTCTCATTCTGCATTGGTGATTTGGGCATCTCTGTGCTCGCTCCATCCTCTCGGGGCAAAAAGACTTTGGCTCAACATTGAAACGGATGAAGCTCAGGAGCAGGGTGGGAGGGGGGTGCTGGTGAAGCTATGGAGCAGTGCCCACAAGGAGAAACAAGTTGTGGGACAACAGAGGCCCCAAAATCAGATCTCACTCCTAAGTTAAAAAAAAAAACAAAAAACAAAACACAACTTCCATCTTTGATGTAAAGTGGTCTGCTCTTCTGGCAGGGAAAATGGCTTTTCCTGCCCCAGGGCAGTGTTATTTGAGCAAAATCTTTGTTCTGCCTGACAGCAGGTACTGTCCATGAACCCAAGATGATACCCCAAATATTGGGAGCCAGTTATCCTCACCTGGCTGCACCAGTGCTGCATCTCCTAGCAGCGGGGCATGGTGGCCACTGTCCCTGTGCCCCACGGTGCTGGCAGGCACTGAAAGGTGCTACAGGTTAATTAGCACTTACTCATTAGGGCTGGTGCCAGAGGCCTTTGCTGGGAACAGCAGGGAAGTGAAAACATCTTCTGGAACAGCCAGGGCTGGAAGGGGAGAAGGCAGGAGGTGACTGAGCAGGGGGGGATTTCAGCTGGGATTTAGAGAGCACTCCTTTGAATTCTACTTTTTGCTAATAAAATGATGCTATCCAAAAAAGGTGAACTTTGAAGCTCTGACAAACATGTTTGCTTTAATGAGGCTGGCCAGGGACTACACAAATGTCACCCTTGAAGGCAGCTGGTACGAGATAGAGAAACCAAGTGGAGTGAGGAGGCAGTTAAGGCAAAGAAATGAGTAAAGGACATTAAAACCAGCTCCTGGACAAGCTGCAATGCTCCAAAGTCTTGAGCACGTGCTCACCTGCAGCTATTCCAGTTTCAGTGGCAGTGCTGGCATTTTTGGTCCCCTCAGGGGCTGTAGAGATGTTGAATCAACAGGTTTTTTCCACGATGGACTGGGGTGCTGTGGTGCTCAGCAAGTGACCTCCGCTTCAAAATCAGGCTTCAGTTGCTGTGGCAAGGCAAACCAAGTTCTAATTAATCACATCCTGCTGTACAGGCACATCCAGATTCCTCAGAGACCCCATCTGAGAGAGCAAACAATATACATGTACCTGTATATTTTTCAACAATGTGCCTCATTTCATGCACTTTTTGGGTGGAGAAATGTTGACACCAATACCTAGAAGGAGAGGATGCAAAGCTCTGCCTCAACACCCTCTGAAAAGCTAAAACAGAGCAAAAAAAAGCTAAAGTGAGCGCAAGCCCAAGCTCCTGAGCATCCCACCAGCACAGCAAGTCTCCCCACAAGGCCCTGAAGTATTTGAGGACCTGCTCAGCACCCCACTTTCTGCCCTGATCCTCAGGCTGAGCGAGAGACCTCCAGCTGCTGAGGAAGCAGGAACGTGCTGCTCACTGCCTTGCAGGATCTTGGCTCGTAAGAGCAATTGGCACAGAGTCATTCTTATCAGCTAGCACATTAATCTTAATTAACAGATCGACAGCAACAGTTCCTCCCTGAAGCTCCCCTGAGCATTCCCAGCCTTTGCTGTGCTGCTGTTCCAGCATCAGCACCGTTCCCTTCACTGTGCCATCGCTCCAGCATCACTGTAGTTCCCAGCACGGGGAAAAAGGCCAAATCTTGCACAGAACTGGAGCGGCTGCACTGGATCCAGCTCTCCAGTTGCTCTCCTGGAGGCCCAGCTGTACCCAGCTGAGAGCCCAGAAGCACATCCACTCGTAGCTGGGACAAGGACCAGGAGCATCCCCTCCATCCCAGCATCCCAGATCCTGCTTTTGGTTCTGATGTAGTGCCCATTGCCCCTGAGCTGCCTCACCTCCTTTGTCCAGGGACAGACCTCAGGGAGGAATGTCTG
>JAYRBT010000023.1:3781892-3836083 GCA_036023395.1 Myiotriccus ornatus | reverse complement strand
GTTCTGATGTAGTGCCCATTGCCCCTGAGCTGCCTCACCTCCTTTGTCCAGGGACAGACCTCAGGGAGGAATGTCTGTGTGTTTCTGGGAAGGAGAATTTTTAAAAAAAGAAGAAAAGAAAGCAAACCTAGAGAGATGATCTATGAAAACGTGGTAAGATCGCTCCAAATCAAACCCCAACAGCAGGGCCCCTCTCACCTTCTGCTCCCTAATGCTGTCAGGGCTGGAAAATCAGTGCCAACTATCCCAGGGTCAATTCCCACCCTTGTGCCTGGATCTGATCTGCTCGTCATGCAGGAACAGCACTAAGGGTGAGAGCTCCAGCCAGCAGGGACCCTGCTTGGATGGAGCCACAGACCCCACGGCCCTGCCACCAGCACTCTGAAGAGGCAAAGGCTGTAACTGGGGGCACACGAGTGAAGAGAAGCAATGAAGTGGCTGAGGCAAAAAAGAAATGCAACCCTGGCTGCTGGGGTGTGAATTTAGGGCACAGTCATCCCTGACATGTAATTAAAGGGCACGGGGACAGCATCCATCACACCTTGTCTGAGCACTGCCCAGGTCAGGTGCAGAGCCAGGACAGCTCAAACCCGGCAGAGCTCAGAGGAGGAGAATGTCATTTTCTTAGGGAAAAAAAAAAACAACCAACCAACCAACCAAACTAACAAAACCCCACAAAAACAACAACAAAAAAACCCCAAACCAAACAGTTCTCTCCTCCAGCAAATCCCGGCGTCTCTGCCCAGACTGGACCCTGGGGCCAGGCAGTGGTGGACTCGGGGCTGGTGCCAAGCCTGAGGTGTCAGAAAGACGCCACATGTAACCTGAGGGGGTTGCTGGCATCACCAGGGCTGAGGCAGAGCCATGGGGACAGGCAAAGGAGTCAGGGTAACCCAGACCTTGTCATAATGCTTTCAGCTTCTCATTATTCCCCTTCTCCTCTTGGCAGCCCAAGGCAGGGCTGAGAAACCAGAGCCAGAGCCATGCTGGAAGAGGTGCTTTATGTCACATTGCTTCAGCTCAATGCTCAAAATGCAGACAGAGGTACAACCTGGGGATGGAGGCTCCAGGCCTGCCACGGGGTCCCTGAGGATTAGGAGAGGATGAAACAGGGTAAACTGGAGGTATTAATTTAAGTTACAGACCAAGGAAGGTTTTTTGGTTCACCTTACACTAATTTTTTACTAAATTAACCCTCAAGATGATTTTGCAACCAAACAAGAATTTAATCTTCTTAAACCATAATGTCACAGCGCAGCTTAAGGTCCAAATATTTCAAAAATGTGAACCTGGAGTTCAGCTTCTCCATTTGCACAGACGCTACCAGAAGAGCAACATAGTTTGCAGAAGTTCCTTTCCAGGGATTCTCAATGTTTGCAGAAGTTGGAGCAGCACGTCAGGAACAGAGAGAGGTCAGCTCCAGGCACTGACTGCTTAAGTCACTGACTGAAGTGTTTTTCCAACACAGGAGAGGAAAAAAAACCTCATCTCAGCTGAAATACCAAGGCTTTAAAAATTAGTTGCTGTTCATGTGCAGTAGCTCTTGTTATTGAAAACACCATAAAAGTTTTACTGTGCTGACTTAGGGTGCATGTAAAGAACCTCGCTTGTCTTGACAGGCCATAAAGGAACTTTTATGACCTATTGGGTCAATGATTTGCAAAGAAGGATTTACGCTGCTGTCCAGGGCTGGGATGTGCTGCTGGAGTGGGAACACGCCAAAAATGGCACACGGAGCTGAGAGGGGGGACTTGCTATGGAATAAACAAAGTGTATATCCAGCATGACTGTGTACACAGATTGTGCTAACTCAGAAGGGCGTGGGATTGTGGGCTGAGTGGGTTTAACTGATTGACCTTTATTCTTTTGGGGGTTTAGTGGAGTTGTAGGAGAAGAAAACCTTACCCATGCATGTGTTCAGCTCTCCCCCAAGGTTAAAGCTTCAGAAATCCAGGCTGAATCCCCAGTGGTGCAACTGCTTTATCTTTTATCACAAGGTGTCTGGAAAGCATCACCTCCACTGGTCCAAGGTTCACTTTCAACACACTCCTGGAGTAACTCAAGGAAAAAGAAGACCTGACTTAGTGAAATATCATCACCTTGGACTGATGCTGCGAGGTCTGCTTAGGGCAGATGAAGTGGTGCAAGAAAAAGCCCTGCTATGCCAGCAGCCAGAGTGTCAGGGCTCGATTACCTTTATCAAACACTGGCATCCATCGGCACACACAAGGGCAGAGCACTGCAGCTGCAAGCAAAGTGCCGGTGAAATCCAAATACGCACCTCCAGCCCTGTAAGAGGGGCCTGGGACCATCTGCAAGTGACTGTAAAAGGGACTAAATCCCCAATGCCACCCCTCTGGGAAACCACAGCTGGCCACAGCTGGTCCTGTTCCCCTCCGTGACTTTCAGCTGGCTCCCAGCCCAAATTCGGCTGCCCAAACTCTTTGCTGGTGTTGGAGCCACCCCCAGGGCTGGGCAGCAATCGGGACAGTCACCCAGAGCACCCAGCGCCCTCCCTGCCCTGCAGGGCTCAGCCGGTGCCAGCCCGGGAGGGAGCAGGATGATGCCCGGAGGATACGGAGCTCCAGGGAGCTGCACTCCCAGCCCAGCGCCCGCAGGAGGGAGAGGAGATGGCAGCCCAGGCAGATCAAACGCTTCAAACGTTTCTCTCCCGAGTGCCAGCATGTGCTGAGAGGAAAACGAGTGAAGTATTAAGTGCTGGAGGGTAGAAAGATCTTCCAGCCAGGCACTCGCAGCTCCCCGGGGCGATGTCTGGAGGGTCCTTGAGGGATGAGGAACTCCTTCAGCTCACCCGGGTGTCCACACTGCTGTGGGGATGCTCATGCAGGTCACACTCTTGAAGTGGGACCCTTCCAGCCTCTTCAGGGAACAGCACTCACTCTCCCTCCTCCAGCTCCCACCCCATCCCCAGGGTCACAGCTCATCACAGGCTTTGAGGTGGCTGCACTCCCCCCACAAAGCCTTTTTCCTTCAGCCCTCAACATCCTCTTGGATTGAACCAGATTTGCTGCACACGTGGCAACCAAATGAAATGGTTTCTTTGGCAACAATAATGAAAGCTCAGAAAAAATTTGCTTTCTGTCTCCTGTGACTCCAGCAGCCCAGGTAACAGAGTGGGAAGCAGAGCAACTGCAAGCATCTGCCTTGAATTACTGCCTCTGATAGGAATCAGACATGCACTCCAGCATGTCTGCTGCACATTTATTTATTTATTTGGGGCCTGATTGATTTAAAGACTCCCTATTGCCCGAGCAGCAGCATGGCACAATAATTCACTTGATCTCTGATTTATATTTCATGTTCAAGTGAAGCAGGATGCTTCTGCCCAGTATAAGAGCTCTATATGCCAGTGCTGCGCTCTGCAGCTTCAGAGAGCCTGGGCATGCACAGAAGCAAAAGCTGAGGCTGCAGAAGGGAGTAACCACAAGATAAAAGCCCTCATACATAAAAAATTACATGGCCAGGGTCACCAACCAAAACAGGGACTTGCAAATCCCTGTCCCTGTTTGCCCCCCTTGCCCAATGCTCAGTCCCAGGCTGTTTTCCAGCTTGGGTGCATCCCTTCTCACCTTCTGCCCAAACTGGTCCCCTCACCCCACCGCTCCAACAGCGATCCAGGGGTCAATGGTGTTCAGCCCTCAGATCTCCAGCCTTTCTGGGTTGCTGGAAGACTTTGAGGCTTTTGTAGCTCAACAGGAGAGAGCACAAGGGCCAAGGCTTAACTCCTCCACTTCGGCCCTGCTGGGCCCTGCATTTCCACTTTGACCTTACGCCAACTCCCCTGGCAGCTCTGGAGGCAGAGGGTGAGGCAACTGCCCCTAATGAAGTCCCTCTGTGCTTCTGCCTCCCATATGGGGAGAAGATCAAAGCTCTCCCCACTGCACTGCAAAGGCGAGGGGGGCCCCAGGAGGGGTGAGACAGGAGGGAACTCCTGGGTTGGGAGGGGGATACAATCAACACGAGACTCCGTCCTTTCACCCACCAGCATCACCCTTCCCCTGCGGCCCCTCTGAGACATCCCAAAGTACTCCAGCTCCAAGTGGAGAGGCAGGAGCCTGTGAACCCCCTGGGAGAAAGGGCCAGCAGTGACCCCCCACCCCCCGTATCCCATCACCCTCAGGGTGCCAAGGGCTTCAGGCTCCTCCAGGTGCTTTGTTACCACATGGGTGGTACCAAAAATAGACATCAGCTATTTTAAACCTCCTTTTTACAGAAATTGTTACACGGAGCAGAGTTAAGATCTGCTATTCTCTGCTCTGCTTCCCACTTGGAAATACCTTCTAGAATTTAAGGAGGATAAAAATAGTAGCATTCAATGGGAATAGGAGAGAGCTCTTGTCTTCAGAAGACACCGCAATCACGCAGCGCCCGCGCCCGGGCCCTCGGCCGCCGCGAATAGCGCTGCCAGTTGATCTCCTTCAAAGCATTGTTGAATGAGGTCTTAGCCTCAGAATTTAAGGGGATGAAGTCCTTCCTAAGGCTGTGAAAAATCTGGGCTTCCCAGATCCATTATTTTATACTAACTCCTCCTGGACAGCCTAATTAGACAGGGGGGCAAGGGCTGTTTCCTCCTCCCTCTGTTATCCACGGCCCTTTCTCCTCCCGTAAGAGATTTTATTTGTGCTGCATGGAAGTTTTATCAACTGCCTTTATAGCCCTCCCTGCACTAAATCACATTCCTAATGGATAGCCCGAGGTAAGAGCACCACTGTTTATTCTATTACTTTTTTAAATCTCTGGAATATCAAGGTTACTTGCACACAGAGCTGCAGGCTGAGCTCCGCCTCCCCCTCCTCCTCAGACAACACAGTTTTAAGACTCCCAAGTGGAATTAATTGCACTGGCCAAAATCACAAATAGAACTTGTGAAAGCCTCAGCAGGAGCATCTCAGGCTCCAAACACACATGACATCCCAGGGATGATCAGAGCAGAGCGGCAACCTCCCCAGTTCACTCCCCACTTCGGTGCGTCACCAGCTCCAGGCTCCCAAGTCCCTGTCCCTGTAGGAACAGATTACCTTCAGCTCTGACAGCAACTTGGAAATAATCCAAATGCAGAGATAAAGTAAAAAAATCCTCACCATTTACCCGAGTCCAGATGTTCAGAGTGTTGTTAGTGCTGGATAAAGGCAACAAAAAAGGAAAACACCACTGGATTTCGGTGCTGTTTGAGATCTGCTCCACCACCCCAGGTTTCAGGAATGCCAACACCTTTCTGGCAAACCCAGCTTGCAGGAGAACTTATTAAACACCACAAGAGTCATTAATCCACTACAAAAAACCTGTTAATCTGCTGTTGGAAAAACATCTTCTGCTGTCCAGCAGGACAAGGCACAGATCCCCTTCCCACACAGACAGTAAGTCCCAGCTGTGTGCAAAATGCAACAATCAACACATCAGCGGGAATGACTCCAGTGGCTCAATGCAGGCTCCTCCTCAAGACTAGGAGGGATGGTGGTCTGGCTTTTCCTGGTATCAGCCAGGAGAACAGGTGGCTAAAAAGCTTCACGTCCTGCTCCTTCCAGCTCCTGCTCCTCAGACTGTGTGTGGATATGTGGTGGAAAGGGACCACTTGGATGAAGTCTTCAGGTAAAACCCTTTTTTTCGCTAGTTAAGCAGTCTGGCTGGCAGGGAGAGCCCTGGGAGCCCACTACATGAGCTCAGAGAAATCACCAGCTCTACAAGAGTGAGTATTGGCTTGTCACTGCTCTTAGTGGAGTCACCTCCCAGTTGTTCTAACTCATCACCTTTAACTCAGTCTTTTGATTGATGGAGACTTTGGATATATAAATCTGAGGGATTTATAACTTGGCACAGAAGGAAAAGGATGATTGGCATCTCTAATAGGAGTTGCAGGGGACAGATGGGTCAGTAAGGACCCAAAAGCACAGCTGGTCCTGCTCGGTGAGATAAACTGATGCAGGATACGAATGTAAGGGTTGACAAAACTATGGATTAGGGGTGTCCAGAGGGGCCATCTTCCCAAGCCTGCTCCAGGATTGCTGGATTGCAGCGTGGCAGTGTGGAGAAACTGAACTTGGGCTCCTCTCCTGCTGCTGCTGCAGGTGCCCAGTTCCTGCTGCCAAGGCCAGAGAGGATGATGATGGGGGAATGGCAGGGGGGTGGCAGGCTCTGCAAAAGCCATGGGGATGGCAGACCCTCCTGGGAGCAGTGGGAAGGTGGAGGCAGCCGACGCAGACAGCAGCCACAGCTGAGTCAGAGCCACCAGCCTGCATGCAATTCCCAAAACCTGGCAACCCCCCGTCAGCCTCTCCCACCCCCCTCCAGGCTTCCTCTCCCTCTGAGTGTCATCACAATTCGGGAGCTCTGCAGTCAGGGGAGGTTCCCATCACTCATTCTCCCTGTGCCATTGTACCACAGCGACTCCCAGTTCGATCCCTGTCAGAGGGCTGTCACACACCCATCAAACCCTGCGCTGCCACAACAATTCAACCCGCCAGGAATCACCGTATTCCTTTTCCAGGGAACGTTTCCGCAACTCCAGTCCACATTTTCCTTCCTCAACTCCACACCAACAAAACTTCGGTTGAATAAGGAGAACAATAGGAGCAGCTAAACACATTTCCATCCCCGGTCTCCTGGTAGCAAGCACAAATCCCGGGAAGGCAGGGATGCTGCCAGCCTTCCACAGGCTCTCTCCTGTCGGGTCTGTTAATGCCTGGATGCAGCTCTAACCCTCAGCCAAAGCCTCAGCCTCTCACAAAGGCTGAGCAGAGAGATTTTGAGATTTCAGAGGATTCTCCTTGCTGGGAATGAAGAACAGGGACACGTGAGAAAGGTTTAAAGATGCGAGTGGTTTTCTCCTGGGCAGAGGCACCCACTGGGCTGCCCCCAGCCATGGGACAGTTTCTCAGTCTCAGCTGGGATGCTGATGGACATCTCAAATCTGGGGAAAAAATCTGGATGTGTAAATAAACTAACCCTCCCAGAGAGTAGCATCAGCCCTGAACCCTAACCAGTTCCTTACACTGCTCCTAATTTTGTCTTTCTTGGATCAGAAGGAAATTAATCTAATGGAAAGCTACTTTTTTTCTTGCCCTTTCTTCATCTTATTTTTATAAACCCCATAGGGAAGTAAAGCACATGATCAGAGACAGCCTACTTGCTGCAGAAGCCAATTTGAAGAATAAGACAGTTATAACCACCCAAAAGGTGGTGGGAGGGATTGTTGGCCTTATTTATACTTAGCTTACGCTGGTGATTCCTCCAGAGAGTCAGAAAAAAAAGAGTAAACCCCTATTAGAGACAACTTCTGACAAGTCAGGCTTTCAAACTTCCCCACATCTTTAGCCTGTTACACAGAATATCTCTACAACCTACGTAAAAATCTACCATCTATATTGGAGATTACAGGTATTAGATAGGTATTAATTTCTGGGTGAAGGCAGAATTAAAATCTCGGTTGTTCTGCTTCTTTACTCTGAGCTTTAATCCCTCCTAAAATACACACACACACATGGAAAACTCCTCCTGCCAACTGCACACCAAACCTCCTGGGCAATACGAATCAGACAGCACAGCTTGAAGAGGAAAAAAAATCAGCTTTATCCATTCCCATTCCTCTTACCTGGGCCAGCCACCACGTGCTGTTTCTGCAGCATTCCAGCCTCCTCCTGCTCGCAGGGATATTTTGTACCCGAATTCAGCTCCCCAGCTTGTTTTTGCGGGTTTTTTTTCCCAACACTTGAGAGCAACTTAGAGCAGCTCGAACACTTCAGACCTCTCTCTCCAGCTCTGGCCAGATCCAGTAGCTGTGGCCAATTAATGCATCCTAAAAGCCTTTGATGTGCTGTTATCGAGTGTGTATTACACTGGGAATTTTCACGCTATTTAAGTGAATATCGGCATTACGGGCTTTGAACGGCTCTGCCTCACCTGCTGGCAGGAGGAGGGGAGAGTTGCCAAGGCAGGGATGAAGAGCAACGGGGGATTCTCACACTGGGACTCTCTAGTTGTTGCTGTGCAGTTTTAAGTCCCCCTTAGAATGTTTTCAGAGAAGTGTGAGGGAACAGCCTCTCGAGGAGGTCGGAACAGCTTTGACAACTCCTAACGATGGAAAAAAAAAAAAAAGAGAGAAGTTGAAAAAAATTAAGAATGTTGGAAAATCATGAAATATTCAGGATCCTGCGAATAATAAATAGGCATGGTGGAGAGCAATTTCTCTCTTATTTTTGTATGGAGACACAGAGGAGAACAAAGGAGTACCTGTTTCTTGATTCCTCATCTAGGAAGCACAACTGGCTCGTGCCTCCCGTGTTTCCTGCGCAGCCAGAGCTGCCAGATCAGTCAGTGCTGTGTGAGGAGTGATCCCCGTTTAAGGAGCAACAGGGGACTTCAGGCAAGTGCTGGGAGAAGCACAGTCCTGGCTGCAGGAAGACATGATTTTCTAGCTTTAATATTAACTGAGGACCAGAGCTAGGTACAGAGCACTCTTCACTGTCACAGGCTTCCATGCTCTACCATGGGGAAGCTTTGCAATTGGGATAATTGCAGTGGTGTGAAGTGCTTTGATTAGGAATTTCTGAAACAGCTTTTGATGTTGCTGGTGATCTCTGCACGCAGGTTTTTCTCTGCTGAGAATAAACAGTGAGAAAACACGTCTGAAGTTTCCAGTGTCTTCCTATTAGATGGGTTCAGCTGGGATCAGCATCAGCCCCAACCCTGTCTGGAAAGAGGCTCCATACAAATATCAAGCAATCCATCACTGCAAGGGGGAAAACAGCAAACAAACCTCGCTGTGTCTGCTGACAGCAGGAGCAAAGACAAGCACGGCATAGGCACGTAAATATTCCAGAAACAGCCGAGAGGAAGGCAGGCAGAGAGACCTGACATCCCCCTCTCCTTGTTACAAACACAAAAGCCATGAGGGCATCCAGGTGTTACAAACTGCAGCTGTTCTCCCTCTTCCTTTCAGTCCTGCTGGTTCTCCATAAGCGATCAGGATCAGTTTGGGTCCTTTTTTAATCTTTTCAGTTTGTGAATCACAAGTTTCACAACTCTGCCCTCTTTAAAACATCATAGAATCAGGTTTGCCCTTAAACAACCAAATAAATGGGGCTCCAGCAGTCCATCCAACCTGCTGCAAGGCAAGACACCTGCCTGGAGCTGAAGATGTGCATCCCAGAGGGATCCACAAACCCATGAGCACAGCAGTGCATCCTTTCACACCCATCTTCTGCAGTAAGTGGCACCCAGTTTTCCAGCCGGGTTTTTGGGGTTGTTTTTGCTTTTGGTCATGCAAAGAAGGAAAGATGGGCAGTAGCTCTGCAATCACAGCTGCAATTTCTTCTTGATGTAGCTGCCTCCATGTGATGGGAAGCACCTTGCCTGCAGTTGGGATGCAAACACAAGTCCTGTCACAGGGTGCTTTGCTGACTCAGAACGGGAATCACATTCCCACAGGATATAGCTGGTCCAGCACGGCTGTTCATCACATCCATCATGACAACTTTTGCTTTGGCCCCTGGAAACTCCCACTGTGACCTGAATGCTGCCAGATACACAGCTCATCACTCTGAGGGCTGTGTGTTGGGCAGGAAAGGAACAGGCACAGCCATGCCACGGATTCCTAAAGCTCATTCCTGACTGCAGGGTGTCCCATCTTCATATTTGAATTGCCCCCAAACTGCTGTGGGAAGGGGCCATGGTCAGATTTAAATAAAAACAGTTTCAAAAATTAGGTGGCACGTGAACCTTACAGAGAGGGTTTTTCTTCTCTCTCCCAGTTATGCGAGTTGGTGTTGGTTTTTATAACACTTACTAATCTTAAAACAACTGACTGTCCCAGAAGTTTATAAAACCCTAAGGAGCTATGAAAAGAATTCCCCATCCCCCTGTTACTTAGAATCATAGAACAGTTGGGATTGGAAGGGACCTTAGAGATCACCTTGTTCCGACCCTCTGCCATGGGCAAAGACACCTTCCAATAGACCAGGTTGCCAACTAGACCAGACCAACCTGGCCTTGCAGCTCCCTACAGGTGACAGACACAAACCTTTCAACACAACACTCAAGTCCAGAACATACCTTGCAGCAGCCCTGGGGGCCCTTTTTTCTGCCTCCTTCAACCCCCTTCTCCTGTGGCAGGGCCAGCTCTGCAGCTCCAGCATTGGGGGTGCCCCTTGGCTCACTCGGCTCCAAGGCAAGGGATTTCCAGGAGACCAGTCACCCAAAGTGCCAGTGAAGGGGTGACTTGGAGGGAGACAGCAGTGCTACAGGAATCTTGCTGGCTCCATTCCAGCCTTCACCTTCACATTCAAGCACCAAGGTGATGAAGATGAAGCCTGTCTCCTCCACTGCCTGCAGCTCTTTTGTTCTGCCCCAGCAGCAGCTCCGGCACCTCGGCCTGGTCACAGGTGGAGGATGGGGACTGCAGGCTCTTCGAGGCAGGGACTGTTTCTCTGCTCAGCCCTCAGCATGCCAAGCAAGTGCTTTTCAGGTCTGTAGAACAACCACTACCTTTCCTGTTTCTTCTTTTTCTTGGCACAAAGGCATCTGAATCGCTTCCAACTGAGGTTAAAAGCATTTCAGTCTGTTTGCACATGGGGTTTTTTAAAGCGACCTCTACTTTTAACACACACTTCCCCCACCATACACAAAAAGTATCCCAACTACTTTTCATTTAGGAACTGCCCTCATATATATTCCTGAGAAAAAAAGCTCTAGAGCAAGATTTTGTCTCTTTTGCATTTTACCTATTGCTTCATTTTCAAATTTCAACTTCGTATTTGAACAGTTACATCACACATCTCCCATCTCGGGTGGTGGAGGGGAAACATGAACTAGAAAGAGCACAGTAATTCACATCATCCTTGTTTCCTAGGCAGACCAAAACACTGCTTGCAAAATACCAGTATTTTTACACTACAAAAATACAATTAGGCTCTCAATTACATTTTATTAAATTTACTCCTGGGAGTTCGTTAGCACAAGGCAGCCAAAGGAGCTCCCAAGGGCTCTCACTAAATCCTCTGCACTAAAGCCTCGCTGCTCCTGCAGCTACAGAAAGGGGGAAAATTATTATTTCCAAGGACCAGAAACCCAAATTCTGCAGACACATCTGCCACAAACTCTCTGCACGTCGTGAGTCCCAGGGAACAAACTGGATTTACTTGCTTGACTGAGGTTCTCCATGTGCACAAGCTGTGTTTGCAGAACTGGGTGCTCGAGTGGCAGCTCCTGGACAAGATGTACAGACTGAGAAGCTGCTCCAGCAACAGGAGTTCTCCACCTTTTCTGAACACTGGCATCTCCCAAAAAAGAGAGCTTTCAGATTTAATTAAATTTTACTATTTTATTTGTGAAAAAACTACAAGCAGAATTCATAAATAGACATTTCTATTTAAAGCAGGAAAATGATAAAGTGGCTTCTAATAACAGTCGTGCACATGCCAGTAACAGGAATATATTAACATCTTTTATTTGCTAGACAAAGAGCAGTGTCCAATATAAATTTCCCAAAAACATTTAAGACCTGTGAATTTCTGACCAGTTCACAAAACCACCATTGACACTTTAGCATGAAGATTAAAACAAACCTAACAGGACTGTCAGCTCTAAAGACTTTACAGAGCGGAAAAACTTTCAGAAGCGTTATACAAGCTGTCTTTCTGGGCAAATGAAAAATATAGCTCGTATAATACATTAACATAAAAATCCACAAGATAAGATTATGTTTTGACATACTTAAACAAGCATTCTATATTTGTCTCCAACAAACAAAGCTAAGGAAATAATGTAACCATCTTTACACAGTAAATTAAGGTTACAAGTCATACACAAGAACAGAACTGCTTGCGCATTAAAAACTGTTCAGCTCCATTGTCATACTCTAAATGTTGGCTCTTAAAACCATTCGGTTACATACAAGCAAAGGTTATTATATAGTCAGCAATTAATAAATTTTTCAATAATTTAAGTTTATGGTAGAGCTTAAAAAAGTTAGACTGAGAATGATCTTGGTAAGGCAGGTGAAAACATCTCAGTGGAAATAAACTCACGGAAGCTGCTGCCGAATTTTCGATCTGTCCAATTTGAACCTAAGTTCCAATTAGAATAAATAGCCCGGTCGTGTAAAACGCTGTCACCTTTCCTTTGCAGAACTACATCAACTGAGCAAGTCAGGCAAGCTGTGTCGGTGTCTGTGTGTGTGTCTGTGTAAGAGTCGAAACTTCGCAATCGTAACACTGTGCTTCACTTACCTGCTTTCTGTGCCACTGAACACCGCGAATCTGGTCCTTCCCTACACTAGTGTTTTTGGTTGGTTTGGTTCTCAAACACCTTCCCCACCACCAGCGGGACAGCCCGCGGACAGGGCGCGGGGGGAATCCCACCGGCGGGCGTGCCAACCGGAGAAATGAAGTGTAAAAGCAAACGCTGCCCTTCAAACCCACAACACAACAGCTACGGATGAGGCTGGGGGGGCGGGGGGTCAATGCTTAGCAAGCAATCCCTAACTGAATGCAGAATTACAGGTCACTTGTTCCAAAGAAATTTTCCCATTTATTTATAGCAAGCTACTTTATCAAGGAGGAGGAGGCCAAAGAGACAGATGTTACCGACTTCACCACGAGTAGCTGGTTACGGCGTTAAAGCTTTTTCAACTGATCTACAGGTCTATTTTCACTTGAAAAAGAAGCAATTTCCTGGTACACACAATGCTTTTTTTTTTTTTCTTTTTCTTTTTTTTTTTTTTTTGCACAAATTCCCAGATCCAGTGAAGAAGGTGAGCACGTGGGTTGACTTGAAGCACCAGAATCAGCCCCACTGAGGCCAGTGGGACCCGCCACACGCTCACAACTCCCGGCTGGATCACGGCCGAGATGCACGCAAGCCTAATTGATAATGGATCATTTATAAAGCAGTGCAAAATATACAAGTTCAGGGGCATCTTCAAAAAATCTCTCTTAAAAAATTATTCCAATACATTTCAGTAAAATAAATAAATATGGCTGACCAGTTTACCCTCCCTGAGACCCTTAAAGGAATAGTAAAAACTGGAAAAGGAATGTCTTTGCAATATCCCACTAATGTTAAAATGTGGATTGAGATATTCATAGTATTTAAAACTATGTATAATAAATTGTCTTGATGCTCATAGGAAGCATCTGTTTTCCTTTGGTTCTTTAATACTTTAAAAATGCTTAAAAAAGACAGCCTATACTGTGAATATAAGCAGAATTAAGTTGGGGTGCCCACGTTAACATATTCAGAATAAAACTGCTGCTGCCAAGGCACTGCCAAGCACATGCCTTCAAGCAGGGGCTGTAACAGATCCCTAACTCACACATTTCTGTCACCAGTGTGAAAGGAACCTACATCTGCTACTCAAAACCACACAGATTTTAAAAGAAATCCTAAATCAGTTGCCTCCACAAAGAGAAATTTCTCTTACCGAGCAAATAATTCATTAATACAACAAGCAGGCACAAAGTTGTCAAAACGTGGCCCTCTTTCATCACGCCCAAAAGTTATGCATTTGATGTCAAATGAAGCCACAGCCTCTGTGCCTGAAATTACTGCAAAGCACCCTGGGGCCACTAAATAAAGATGAAAAACCAAAGAGGTTGAGGGTTTGTTTTGCCTTTTTAAAAAAAAAAAAAAAAAAAGTTTTTTCACCTCTTCAGCCAAGTGTTTTAGCAGGATAATGCATGGAAGGTAAACTGTAAAGCAACACTAACAGGCCAGGAAAAGAAATTATAGTCTGAATAGCTTTAGAGTAAGAACGAAGGAGATGCTGGTCATGAGCATAAGCCACGTGTCGCTCACTTGCCAGCATGAAAGCTTTTCCCTACTTTTGCTCCCATAGCAGGAGACTCCGAAGTGTCCAAGTGCTGACAAGCCCATCACTGGACAAGATGCTGCTCAGAAACAACCCTTGGAATACAGATGGACTTCAAGGAGAAGAGCCATCCCAACAGCACAGATGGGACAGATGGAAGGGGCTGACAACCACTGACCCACACGCGGCTGGAACGAGCACCAGCTTGGTTTCTGAGCCCGGGATCGCTCCCAGCCCTACAGCCCCCTGCTCTCTTCACCCCACAGCCACCACTCCAGTTCTAGTTACCTCGGGCACCGAGGCAGGTGGATGGAATTCACTACCTCTACCAGCACCAGCACCTGTGGGACTGGCTGTGCACGACACCGTGGTGCTCACGATACCAAAACACACGGATCCGCGGCGTAACACCAGCAGTCTGGTTGGGAATGGTTACGCTCCAGCTGGGCGTGGACCTGCACATCACCAGGGGGAGGGACCCTAGTGGAAACACAAGCTACCTGGAGCAACCCTCTGTCATCTCGGATCCCAAACTGTGTGTCCAGTACATTTTAGCCATTGCTTAGGGAGGAAATCGGGAAGGAACAATAGAGAGAACAGGTCCCATCCAGGTTCAAACCTTCAGGAACACTTTTCACCTAAGACCAGTTCCATTTCAGTTTCAGTACTTTCACAGAAGGGGACTGTTCCAGATCTTGAACTGTTCAATTTTTTTTTTTTATCACTTCACAGTGTTTCAAGCACCAGCGTTTCCATGTATTGGTTTCAAATAACCCTTTATATATATTTATTTATATATATATTTATATATAATTTATATCAAAACTGATAGTACACAGTATAACTGGAAGAAGAACTGAACTTAAAAAGGATATGTTGAAAGAGGATGGAGTTTGTGAATGCAATAAATAAAGCCCCCTTCCCTCCCCACCCGCTCCCGACCCCAAAACAAAAAGTTGTCATGTTCATGGAAAATTGTGCACAGCAGATATTATAAAAAAGTAGATTCAGGAGCACATCCAATTATAAATGATTGTTAGGAAAATCATATAAAACAATGGAATACATAAAAGTGTCAAGAGTAATCATTAGGGTGAGAAATTCCTTGGTGGCCAGATGCCCACGGCAAGCAGAAATTATCCTGGTTGCATCAGTAAGAGGTCGATGTCCGAAAAAGTGTGTTCAAGCACAGAAGAGGCTCTCCAGGATTTGAACAGCGTGGGCAGGTGGAGTGTTTGAATTTCATACCCTGATTCATAGTTTCCACAACTCCATGTGCAATTTTCAGAAAGATTCGTCGTTGACTGCCGACATGTCCCCCTTTGGCGTGGAGGAACGGGACGAGCCCTTGTCTGTGCTCTCAGAGCCCGAGCTGCTCTGATTCTGTTGTTCTGATCCTGCACTGGAGGTCACTGTAGAAGACGACGTGGATGAAGAGCGAGTCTTTTCTTTAAAGTCTGTGATAATTACTGTGACATTTCCCACTGTGACTGCCAGCTGCTGTGCGGTACTTCTGTCCACATTTTTCAGTCTGGGTCTAAAACAAACGAGAAGCCATTTATTAAAAGGATAAAAATAAACGAGAAGGGAAGAGTTTATTAGAAAAAGCACTGGAAAACAAAGTCGGTGTGACTCGTCCTCCTCTCGCTGGCACAGATGGCAGTAGCTGGGAGGAGAACCCAGACAGCAGGAAGTGCTGCACAGCGGAGGGTGAAGGTTTGACCTGCTCCCTGTGCCAGCCAGGCTCAGCCCCAGAGGAACAACCTGTCTCACAGAGCTCTGCACAGGGCGTCTCTTGTAGACTTATCCCTAATCCAACTCTGCCAGAAAGGAGGACACCACGGCAGAGCCAAGCAGTCAGGAGCCAGACAGAGTGAAGGATCTCCTCCCCAAGGGGCAGATGAAAGAGTTCTCTTATCTAAATTCACCATCTCATCATGTGCCCTGATGTTATGAGACAAGGCTGTGACTCTGCAATACAAAACCACATGAAAGCATTCGGCCACGGCTCTTTCATTCCCATGTTGGAACTCTGCAGCTGCAAACAACACAGGCACTGGGACAACTTGGCTTCTCTTTCAACTGCTTTGAGCTTATACAAATCAGATGCCCAATCGGCCTATGGACAGAATAGTTCAAAACGCTCCCTCTGGAATCGAGGCTATTGTAAATAAAATCCAGAATGCACAAAGGTATTTCTTGCAGCCAGACCTTTTGGTTAGGGGGAAAAAAAAAAAAAAACAAAAAGGGGGAAAAAAAACCCCAAACCACCAGAAAAGAACCCACTGGTACTTATTGCTCAGGATTATCTCAGTAATTTGCATGCTGTGCTATCATTCAATTAGTAATGTAGCTAATAAGGGTCTAAAACTCTAGGAAGCTGACATTCATGAACATTTCATGGGCTGGTCCAAAGCTCTGCTACAACAAACCTTGGACACTCCTTC
This sequence comes from Myiotriccus ornatus, assembly GCA_036023395.1. Lineage (NCBI taxonomy): Eukaryota > Metazoa > Chordata > Aves > Passeriformes > Tyrannidae > Myiotriccus > Myiotriccus ornatus. Next base: position 3,819,814 of record JAYRBT010000023.1, on the reverse strand, counting down.
AGCTACCAGCAAATTCCAAGTCAGCTGCAGTGAGTGCTGTAATTTACAGCTTTTGCTCCTAATTAAGGGTCAGGCCTAAGCAGCGGAATATTCCCAATAGGGAAATTAAAAAGGAGAGTCTTTATACATCAGTGAAAAGTAGCTTGCTGAGAGCTGCCTTATTGAGAGGGATGGAGGGAAGGTTAGTTTACTTTGGGATCAAGCTCCAGCTTTTAAACCACTCTGCCTTTTCTCCTCCTCGTTTGCAGCACACTAGGCTAGTGCAGTAAAACAGAAAGAGAGGGAATTAAGCTCATTCTGCATCTGCCATGAATACTCAATGGCTTGCACTGGTATTAACAAGCAGAAAGTCCTGCAGTACTAACTATCCAAGTGGTATTTCAGAACTACACAGAATAGAAGAACATACTGAGGACACATGTACAGCTTCTAAGACAGAGCAACTGTATTTCTGCAAACTTCCTTACCAAAAATGAAGTTACTGCACCAAAAATAATATTTTCTTATCTAACCTAGGAGGCTGCCTCAGTTTTTAACAAGTACCACAGGAAAAGCATTTCAAACAGACAGAAAATGCAAAAAACCCCACTGCATAAAAGCCAGTAAAAGCTCCCACTCGCAGCAGCCCCTGGGCTCCGGGACCGGCCTTTCCCAGCCCAGCGCGGCGCTCGCGGATTGCTGCGCCCACGCAGGTGCCGCACACAGGCACAGGCTGGCAGATCCAACACGTAACCACAGGCTAGATGAAATGATGTCACCTCGTTTGTGGGTAACGAGAAAGGCCAGCCAGCTCAGCACGTTTTGGGGTTTCCGCGGCTCTCGGATGCCGTCCCGGCAGATGCCCCCACGCGCAGCACCGAGCGTTCCCGGAAGCGGAGTACGAGTACGTATTTTCCTCCCCAAGCCCCGAGTTCCTCTAGGAAACCCAGTTCTTCCTGTAATTTGCCTGGGTCACTTGTTTTCTCCTGTGCTCAGAAACAGCCAAAAAAAAAAAAAAAAAAAAAAAAAGCTGGCCCAGACACTGGAACAGACCCTGCTGCCTCCACCTTCCTACAGGGCTGAATGTGAACTCTGGCTATTGCTCGTCAAAAACCGGCACTGAGAGTTTAGGGTGGGGGGAAGAAAGGAAAAAAATTAGGAAAATAAAAATGGAAGTGCCCATGCATCTTTAAATGCCATGACAAAGTAACACAGAAGGGGAAACAGGGCTGAGGTGCAGGATTTCTCCACGGTCCCACTCACAAATACTCTCAATGTCGGTTTTAGAACTGAGTTCTCTGACCATTTCTCCAGAAGGTTTTCAGGGTTTCCCCTATACAAGCTGCTGACTAAGCACAGATGAAAACCTCCAGACAATCTCTTCAGCACATGCACACAATTTTTGCTTCTTATAGAAGGGAAATGGATTGGCCCATTCATGTTATTTTACAAAATTAAACACCCTGGTGCTTCAAGTTTATAGCGAAAAAGGTTTATGGTCAAACAAGAAAAGTGTTTCAAAACATTCCATCTGAAAATGCACAGGGAGAAATGGGATAAACAAAGATATTCTGGCAGAAGCAGGCATGGTATCCAGAAAGTTCAAACAGGATTTCTTAAAAATCCAGAGAGCCCTAACAGACAATTTATAAAAATAATCCCCAAAACAACAGTTAAACAATCTGGGCACAAAAAAAGCTGAACAGGTAATCTATAACTCCGTAAAAATCAGATCCTTCAAAAAGACCCTTGGCAGCACTGCTGAGAGCAGTGCAAGAAAAGTTCCACTACACTAAACACTTAGAGAAACAGTTTAAGAACTGAGGGAGATGAGGTAGCCCTTAAAAAATACCCAGCTAGACCTGATACTATTAAGGTTTAATTAAGAATGACAAAAGCTTGCCACAAAACGTGGACTAAAAGACTCTGCAGTAGACAGAGCGACTCCTTCAAGAAGGAAAAACAATTATTTGATGTAATCTCTCAATTCAGCATTATGTCATCAGTCAAGTGCATCAAGTCTCCTGCACCCTAAGTCTCCAAAAAAGTACCGCTTAAAGAACAGGACAAGAAAAAAAAAAATCACTGTAATAAAGTCATATTTCTCTAATCAAATCAGGAATGGACACTTCAATCTTTGGGGGCTGAGGAAGAGTTAACAGCAGTCCCTGCAAACAGCTCAGTCTTGTAGCACAGCAGATTTCACACAGCCCTCACTACATTCCAGTGGGTTACTGTGTAAAGGATATTCACTCTTATTAAAGATTTTCATGCTATTATTTAAAAACTTCCAAGCCAAGAGTTTTCTGTGGCCACACCTTGCCAATTTTAATGCTAACAGCTGTGCCAACCATATTTCCCATGTGCTTTACAACTGTTCGCAGCAAACTAACACTGCCTCAGTTCATGTGGCTTCATTATAAAACACTTATTACAGCACATTTTAAAGAGAGATGCAATTCTTGTACAGCCCACACAGGCAAAGCACCCAGTTATGTTCTGCCTCTTGTAGCTCTCAAGTTCAGTAATATAAGAACTGGTTTTTGATGCCGAATGTTTGATTTAAGAAATGGAGGATCAGTACAGGCAAGACTAGGAATAAACCTCTCTCCTACACTCATCTGAAACTTAGACAAATAAACCAGCCATTTGTGCTTTCTCTTGATAGCAAGATCCCAGCAAATCTGTTCATGTATACTTAGTTCCTGTACACTTGGAAAATTATCTTGACAATTACAGTGACTGAATTACGGATAAGGAAGTAAAAAAGTAACCTTTGTTACGGCTATCGAGCGATGATAAGAACTCGATACGATTGCTGGTTAATGTTTTTCTCCCACTGTGTTTTACAGCCAAAAGCAGTACTGCCCAATTGACAATACAATTACTTTAGGAGAGAAATGAAAACTGAGTGGACAACAGTTAATATTTCTAATGCCCAGATCTGTGCTCACCAGCAGAGTGTTCGAGTGCTCATACATCAACAAAAAAAGTGTTTGCTATATAACTGTTCTCAGACACCAAAAGCTTAACTTCAGTCTAGAGTTACCTTGAAGTGTGATTTGAGTCGCTGGTCTTTGTTGTAGTATTCCCAGACTGTATGCTGTTTGCTTCACTAGGAGGATCTTTCACAATATCTGACTTTGGTCTGCAATAGTTGGAGGGAAGAGGGAGAGCAACATGTTAGTTTAACTGCACAATTAACCAATGCCACTAACATCACATCACATTTAACAGTGTATCCTTCACACTTACTTAGTCTTCTTGTTAGTGTTCTTCTTTGTAACACTTGGACTAATTTCCTTCTCTTTGTCAGGTTTTTCTTTGTCTTGTTTTTCCACTTTCTCCTTCTTCTCCTTCTTAGGTGGTGGTGGGGTTGCATATTGCTGGGCAACTTGTTGTGCCACCAACTGAGAGTTTATTCTAGGTTTTCTATAATGACAATAAAAAGAGAGATCTATAGTAAATTTTACATAGTAAAAATAACTACACTGAGAGCAGTATGAAGATTTATTTCAGCAACGAGGGAAGAACACTCCACTTAAAGAACCAAATGGATGTCCTTATTTAACATGAAGTACAACTGCTGTTACCAAACAAGGTAGAAATTTTAAAATAAAGAAATACTCCAAACTGCTGTTTCATCAGTTTTTACCACATAACATTCATAAGTATAATGCTCCCTTTCTTCCATCCATATCATGAAATCACAGCCAATTTTGGGGGGACAATAGTGAAAAAGCAGCTTTTCAAGAAGCTGCCAACCATGCACTGTGGCTACACTTGAGCAGAAGGAACAAAATGTGACTAAAAAAAGTTTCCTGATAAACATCAGTCTCCTTCATATCTTTCAATTTAATTTCTCAAACGAGCTTCTGGTTCCCTGCAGCAGCAAACCTTGCACAAATAACAATGAACAAGAGAAGGTAACTGAGATGACTTTGTCCCGAGGGCCGGGAGTGAAGCTGGCTGGCAGGAGCACAGGAGACAAGTGGGCATTCACACTTCCACAGGGAATGGCAGTGCCAGCCTCCGACACTCTGTCCTCATACAATTGTCTGCAGTCCCCAGTGGAGCTCGGACAAAAAACACAAGCAAACTGCCTTTCAGAGACAACTTCCATTTCAAATTACAGCTTACACAAAGAACAGCCTCGCATGTGACCAATACCTTGCTTATTTGTCCTCACATATCCTGCAGGAATTGCTGCCTTTGTCTCTCATTCCTCATCCAAACTAATGCCCTCTCAGCTTGACAACTCAACACCTCCCTCCCTGGTCTGGCACATCACAAAGCAGTTTATACCCTGAATACTCTGACTATCCGTGATTGATTCTATCCCTTCAATATGCCAGAAAGATCTATGCTCCTTGTGTCCACACAGCTTGTGGGAGGGGAAAAAAAAAAAGGCAGGTAATCAACTCCATTAGTCGTCCCTAATGAACCAAATACTAATTGGAACAGTTGCTCAGGCTTGTCCAGAGCTGTTAAATGCTCATAAATATGATTCAAATTTTGTACATAGATCAGACTATAACAGCCAATGAAAGCTGTACCCAAGTATCATCAGGGCTATAACTGGCACACAGAAGCCCCAGGGTTTCTGCTGAAGAGCTCTGTACCCACACCCAGCTTTTACTGCAAACATCTAGAGAGACTTCAAGAAGCTATTTAGTGGTTTCACATGCTAAAAAAAAAAAGTACAAACCACTAATTGCTCACATGTAACATCTGCACTTAGAGATGATACAGACAATGGAAGACCCAGAGAATTTCTATTCCCTGTCACAAGAAAATCCAAGTATGAGCATCTTCTGGTACCGGTTTCCTGTATAATGGTACCAAGTTACTACTGAAGCCAGATATACACAAGTATTTCATTTCACTACCACAGTTATATGTATACCACACCACAGAGTCTATGCAACAGGTTGTAATCAGGCCTCTGACCCATCTCAACACCACTGTGGTTTTTTCACCCAACACAGAAACTCTAACTCATTTTATGCTGCAGTCTGCAAACATGTCTGCGTGAACAAAGATGATCTGGTCTTCAGCTTTAAATAAGTGTGATGCTGAAACCTTCTCCAGATCAGATAATGCAGTTACCTGTTCCACAGAACAGTAAAGATATTGAACATCCCTCAAATCCAGTACACAGCAATTTCTGTCTGCATGACTGAGAATAAATACGTTAAAAGAAGTCGTTTGGTTACATGGGAAAGATTTTCAGATTGATGCAGCCACACTAAAAGCTGACAACAGTAACTTGTGTCAAGCAACCTGCTCACCGCCTACTGCAAAAAAAGATAAAATGTCAAGAAATCTTCAAAGAGAGGGCAGATACCATCTCCCTACATGATTATACATGATTAACCTCACTGCTTGAAGCTGCCACTTCTGCCCAGAGTTACAGTTACTCGCTGTTTACACAACCAGCTAAGTCAGAAAACCGAACCATTCACGGGAAATCCCAATTCATGAATCTGAGGGTTTTTCCTACTTCGGAGGACTCTGAAGTGCTACTTGTGATGTTATTTCCAAGCCTGGTATCCAACCAAGCTGCCCTTCCTGTTGCAGGACTGCTGCACTGCTTGAACAAAGATACAAATTCTAAAATAGAAACTTCAACTAAAATTAAAAAAACACATATAAATATGTCATGCCATATTTCCCTAGAAAAGGCTGGAATGCTGAAAGGACCAGCCTTAAAGCACTCCTGTGGAGACACTTCACCCTGTGCTCTTCCTCTCCTTATCAGTGCCTGTGACAGTACACTAAATTTATTAGGTTTATCATTTTCTGGCCAGCCACTGGCATTACTACCACAACTTCTCCAAACTTCATATTACACACCAGGATGGCTCAGTGGTGAGGGCAAAGCCAAAAGTGGAAGAGAAGGGAGTGGGAAGGAGGCAGCAACCTGAGGAAAGGGGACCAGCCCTGCTCACAGGGTCCCTCCTGCATGATGAAGGGAGCAGAAAGATGCTGGGACTTTGGTCAACACTGAGCATGTTCCAAGATCTCCTGTGCTGCCAGAACAGATTTTATTAAAAATAATGCAAATAACCCAACAAACAGCTTTCCAATTCCTAACCTGTTTCACTCATGCGAGCAGCAAGCTTAGGAAGAGGATAAAAACTAGGTAATTTAAGCAACTGGCATACTAATAGTAATAATAATTGGAGTAATAAGATCCTTCAAGTAAGGCCCACGCTGCCACTACAGCCAGGATACGCTGGTTACAAGGCCTTTACTAAAAAGCCAAGCAAAGCAAGTTGAGCAGCGTGTTTTTAACCACAGCAAGCCATAACCAAAGGAACCACAATGGAGCGAAGCAGCTGCACTGTCCAAAACCTGCTCCAAGCTTCGCTGCCTACCAAAAACACACTCAAGGGCTACCTAACATCCCCAGCACGGATTATACAATCACAGAATGGTTTGGGCTAGAAGGGACCTTAAAGTCCACCCAGTTCCAGGGATGAGGCAGACACAGCTTCTCTGTGCCAGGGCCTCACCACCCTCACAGGGAGGAATTTCTTCCTTGTATCTAATTTAAATCTACCTCTTTCAGTTAAAAGCAATTCCCCCTTGTCCTATCACTACATGCCCTCGTAGATCATCCCTCCAGACTCCTTTCCTGCCTGTACAGCCATCCATCCATATCCTAGTCATGCTGTGTGTCAAAGCAGCTCTCCTCATGAGCTCTCCTCACTTTTTTGCCACCTCCAAAAAGAATGCTTCAACTCAAACACACCACTATTATATTAAAGTAAATTATCACTTGAACAGAACAACTTGAACAGAAAGTTGCAACCACTTCTAAACTCTGTAAGAATAAACAGCTACAGAAACAAGTATTAACCATTTTTTTATCCAAAAAATGTTCTTATCAGTTTACTTTCTGTAACATTAAACTGTTCATGTGCACAAAGAATACATCTAAAATGACAAAAATCAAACCCCCAAGTCGGCCATTTTCAAGCTTTCTAACCAGCACTCACAGTTAAGCAACAACTATATTGGCATTTACTAGAAGGTTTAAAGTATCAACATTACTCACAAACCACAACAAGCTAACAAGTCTCAACTTCCCAAAAATTATCTGAAGAGATTCAGTACTTAGTATTGGATTTAGTTCTTCAATTTTCAAAGCAAGCATCTGAAATAGGTATGTTTACTGCTACCTGAGCATTATGATGGTAAAGTTACACTTTGCTTGGACAATTTCCCTTAATTTAGGTGACAGCCTGATTACTCAGACTGAGTAAAGATCCAGCACTGATGTGACAAACAAATGCACATTGTCATTTTTCTTTTTACAACATGCAGGACTGTCTTCTCCCCCTCTAAAACTAAGAGCAATTAAACAAAATTAAACTGTGCTCTCAAAGTTATGTACAAACTGTTTCACATTAATTAAAACTGTAGTTTACCTCTCAGGAGCAGATACTTGCACAACAACTCATGACCTTTGCAGCAAGGACACTCTGCTGCATGAAAAAGCTGAAATATGTGTCTACTGTAAGAATGGCTGTGGCATCTGGGCCTCTTCACCATCAACTACTGTAAGTGATGCACACAAATAATCTTTACTACCTTTCAGTAACAGACCAACACAGAACTATTGTGCCTGAAAATATACACTATATGCAAATATATATATATACACACACTACATGCAAATAATTTCAGATTGTCATATGAAGTGACACATTGGCTCATGGGAAGTGGAATAAATGCAAGACCTTCCCTGAAGGGCTTGTTGCCTGTGTTGCACTGTGCTCTTTAAATAAATTAAAAATTAAAAACCAAGCTGTAACTTTAAGGTTCTGGCAAGCACCTCACAGTGTTCCACTACTTGCATTTCCTTCTGTCTGTCAAAGCTTTCCCTTTAAAGCCTGTCTCAGGACCAAATCCCGAGCACTGACACACAGGAATTGTGCTGTAGCCCCTGCAGCTGGGCTCAGGAGTGGAGCAGCACAAATCACTGCACATCCCACACATGGGAGTTACCCAGACCTGGATTTGGAGAGGGATATAGGAGGATAAGTTGCATCATATTTCTCACGTGATCCCAATTTCTGTTATCTGTTTGGGATTTCTCTGCTCCCTCTGCCTTGAGGAAAAGGAAGCCACCTGCCTCCTGCAGACCCCGTGCAGCAGGGAAGTGACTGGGCTTTATACCCACAGACCTTGAGGGACTCTGGCAATCCCCAGGAAGAATGAAAGTGGCATTGAGTGGGATTTCAGAGTCAAAAGCCTCGTGCAATGTGGAGTAGTAGGGAGGATTTGGATAATTTCATGCTGTTCTGGCTTTGATGCACGTGGCGATACCAGGCGACCTCTGCGCGGCTCCGCGACTCTCTGAGAAAACCTTTCAGGCGCCGTGCAGTGTTGAAGTACATGATTATTTTAATAACCCCAGTGGCACATGAACGTGGCTTTGCTCAAAGAAAAAACAGGAAAACAAGCCTAAAAGTATTTACAGTGTTTATAAAACAGTTAGTGCCAAAACAATAATACAGCAAGCATCCTTGTGAGCATAAAAGCAAGGTTAGAAATTAACATCCCTTTAAAAGAATTTTACGCCCAGAAGAACCAAAGCTCTGGAGAAATTAAGCTATAAATCTGATGGGCGAGCCCTCATTCCTGCATGCATATTTTCCAGCTCATTTGTGATGACCACACGGTCCTTTTTAGCAACCAGAAAAAGGATGAATGGACAAATTGTCCTTAGTGTACAACTGCAAAGCAATATGGAAGTTGTATACATTTATCTCAAGCTCTCCATGTGATCCAAGACCACAAAGCAACAATAAAAACAGTAAAAGACAAGTAGAAGGACAAACTGCAAGAAATATGTGACTGAGCAATATTTTGTTGAAAGAACAGATTCTTCCTTCAACATTGATGTGCTAACGCTGTGTTTTTATTCAAAAGACAGATGTTTAAGAAAAGTTAATCACAGGAACACCCACTTCTGGGGAGCAGGTGCTGGGCACAGCAACATGTTTGAAAGACAGAGTGTTAAGTCTGAACATTTTGGAAAAAAAAAACCATGAAAGAAAATAACAGGTTCACAAAAAGCAAGCAACTGTTTGCCATAAAATAAAGTAGGAACATTTAAAAGTGTACAGCCTCCTCCAAAAACTGTTCAACGTCCTCCTGGACCATCCAGCCCACTGCTTGCTACCTCCTCCTCAGAAGAGTCAAGAACAGGCAGGATAGAGATAAAGAACCCTCAGTTTTGCCAATAAATATTCCCAGCCACAACAACAAACCTTGAGCTGTTCAGATTTCAGGAGAGTATTTTTGTCCACCAGAAGGTTTTAGACTTCAGGTCATTTCTCAGAGTTCGAACAACCCCCATGTCCCTTCTGTTTTAACTTTGAAAAGTTCAAAATTGCATGCAGTATTTAACATTTTGTGGGCTGACAAAGCTGCCAGCTCCCTGCCTTTTCTGGAAATTGCATTTTTCTTCATTTTTTCTGCCCCTTTTTTTTTTTGAAAACCAATTAAGAATGGGAAAGTTATTAAATGAAATGCAAGCTGTCACCTCCATTTACAGAACAGGACAGGCACTACTGTTTGCTGGAAAGTGGCTGGTCACTGCCTCTGTGCCACTAGAGGAGAGCTGAGACTCTGAATAACGTGAGTGAAAAGAATACTCAGTTCTTACTTGTCACAGAAAACAGTGCTTACTTTTAATTATTTGGGCATATTTACAAATCAAAGTGTATAAATCAAAGAGTTTTATTTCCAAGAGCTGCCACTGCACAGATCCTGTAGCTCACATTTCTGATTATTTTTGGTAGTGAAAACATGCTAAAAATCACAAAACCAGTGGTAAGAGAGTCCCAGAATTGCTCTATGAAGCTATTTCACTCTGACTGCTCAATAGCACAGTGTAATAGGTTTTTCAATACTTTTACAGCTCTTTGTTAATATACATTGTTTTGTATAATCCCATTGCAAAACAGTCTAAAGTCAGGGTCATAGGATGTTTTTGGAAGCAGTTTGACCAGAATTTTGCCACCCTGAAGCTGAGTACTCACAGAATTCCTCAAAACATCCGTTCTAATACAGTACAGAATTGGAAACTGCAAATACTGCTTGCTGGTACCACCACAAATCCAAACATTAAAGCAAATCTGGACCATTCACCTCCTATCAAATTAAGAAAGGAACATCTTATATGGTGCTTCTTGCACAGCTGGACTTAGGACCTGGTGGGCTGCCAGCAGGAAAGGAGTCCTGAGCCAGAGAACAGGGCTATTTGGGAATTTGATGGAAAATTTTCAGTGGAGAAGCACCACTGTTTGCATTTTTGCAAGTACACGGCTTCTCTTCTGGTTTGTTTTGGTGGGTTTTTTTTGGTTGTTTTTTTTTTTTCCAAGGGAAACTGATAAATCACAGACCAGGCTTTCTGCTTAAAAAGAAGTGAACCTGAGAGTGACCATCAACCTGGGTCTGTTCCACCAAGTCTTATGGGGCTCTGCTCACCTCACTGAGCAAAAATCATTCAAAAAGAGAAATCTAACACAAGAGATACCTGTGGAGCATGAGTTTTGGACCACAGGTTTATTCTGCTGTGCCTCTGTAGAGGGTTCACAATATCAAGCACTGTAAGACAGCAGCTCCTGTACACTGCACAACCAACCCCACGGGATCTCCTGCAAAACAGCCCTCCAGGAACAACCACCTTCCCCTTTTGCAGCTATTTAATTTGAAATCACCAAACTGCAAAAGGAAGAGCTGAACAGAAGCTGTTCTTCAGGCTTCTTTGATACAGGAGCAAGGATGGAAAACAGCAGTGACGGTGAATAACAACGCTGAGTATCAGTTATTGGAACAGAGCCTGGGGTTTACTTAACTGCTAATTCTGTAAAATTGAGCTTACTGTGTCTGCAGGAGGCAAAACAAAAGTCGTGCTGAAGTTTTGGAAGAAATGCTGCTGTTTCTCCTCTTAGAGGAAAAGCCTGCTTGGCAGCACAGGCAGTGCTGGCACTCTCACCCCTCTCCTCACCTGTAGCATCCATCTAAGCTGCAACAGCAGATCCCTTCACATCTCCCATCCCAGGGAGTGTCCAGGGCCAGGTTGGATGAGGCTCTGAGGTACCTGGGATAGTGGAAGGTGTCCCTGCCCATGGCAGGGGGTTAGAATGAGATTGAGCTTTAAGGTCCCTTCCAACTCAAACCATTCCATGATTCTGTGGCTCCGTAAGACAAAACTACATAGCCTGAATTACAGTTTTTCAGATGGTTTCTTGCTCCACTATTTTACAGTAATAAATAATTTTCTACTAAGATTTTTTTTAATGGTCTTTTAAAAAAAATAGCCATAAATTAAGAAAAAAGAGGACAATACATCTCTTCTGCTTAAAACAAAACTTGCAATATGTAATAGATTAAAATGGCATCAATTCCCAATTGCAACATCACCCTAAATTCCAGCTGAACAAAAACAACTGTACAACTCCCCTTCTTGCCCCCTCCCCAAGTGTTCAGCAGCAGCAGTTAGGTCCATGGCTAGGCATTCCAGAAAGGGAACTGCTTCCAATTCATTGACTGCATTCGTAGTCAAGCAGTTCTACAGCAGCAGAAAAACTGTGTGAATATACACAAAATCCACAACCCAAATGAGATGCAACTGTAAATGTAAAAGATCACCCCAAGCCCAAATTCGAGAAGATGGCCTTGAGATCACAAAGTCATTCCGCTTGGGTATGTGAAATTTCCTTGGTCATCAATAACTTTAGTTACATATTGCAAGCGCTGCACAAGCCTCATTTCCAGAAACTTACTGCAACTGCCCTTCTCATGCTATTGACCCATCACTGATCCACTCAGAGCTTCAGTTTAATCCATCACTGAAAACTCAAATTGGTACTTCAGCAGGTTGTACATCGAAAGGGTAAAATTTAGCATCCAGCTGCTCCTGGTGTTTTCCTCTACAGCCATACCTTACTGCAAAACACCAAATGTTCCATGATTCACAGGGACTTACAAAGTTGTAATGGAAAATCCCTGATCTCAGCACAGAATTTACTTGCCTACGAGCACCAGAATGATGATAAAACTAAGGCCATTTGACTTGCTTGACAAAAATAAGCTGCTCTCACTAGCAAAAATTTGAAAACAGTTCATAAAGCTGGCAGCAACCAAAATGTGTATAATAAAATACACAGATTTACAACAAAAACAATTACTTAAAATATTTCTTCCTATTTGACTGTTTATTAAGCTATGTGTAATCCTGAGAAAAGTGAACAGGTTCAAAACTTCCTGTTGAGTAACCAAGCGCAGTTGGCAGCATCAGGGTATAAATGAGTCTGATAAAAATTTAACATGTAGATTCTCCAAAGAAACTGCCCATGGCTATTGTACTATAAATTAACATAACAAAAATCTGAGGAAAAGAATAGTTTTAAGCAACTCTAGCTAGAGTTAAAAACTGGGAACATCAGACATGCTATTATAAAAGTGCCTTCCCACTGCTGCCTATATATATATATATATTTCTGTTTCAGGCACTGAAATCTTGAGTAATAACAGAAATTGTCATGTATAGAACATCCTTTAATCCTGCTTGACATGTCCCATCTGTGAGCATCTGTCTCCAGGTTTTGGGATACTCCAGTCTCACACTTCAAAATCACAGCAGGAGAGACACCAAACTTAGAAAACAAGCAACAAAAAAAAAAAAAAAAAAAAAAAAAAAAAAGGAGAGATGCTGAGAAAATGAGCTCCCTACCAAAAAAGGATATGTCACTTAAATTCTAAAGTTGATCCCCTCCCTAAAAGCTTGTATTAAAACTAAAACGTAAACTACATTTCCAAAAGCATCCTTCTTAGAAGTGTGCTATTGGGTAAGCACAAAGAAAGACCTGTACTTTTCTCTCATGTAGGAAGACTTCTACTGAGCAACCCTCTTACAAAATCCCCTTAAAACATGTGGGCTAGTTTATCAGAGCAAAATTCCACTGTGCTTGTATGACACGGGAACACTGTATATTTGAGAAAGAAGACTTCTCTATCATTTCCCAATCAGCATAAGTTCAGATAGAAGCAAAATGAGAAATTCCCCTTTCTACAATGGATGCTGAATAGACTCAATAGACCCCAAATCTCTGGGGATCCCATATTAAAAAAAAAAAAAAAAAAGCCAACTGAGTGAGGCAGTAATTTTAATTCAGCTACATCAGACACTGCAGGCTTTACCTAACTGAGAGAACCTGAGCTTTCCCAGCAAGTCAAACCTCCTTTTTATTAAAAGAACCTCAATGATATGATTTCCTTTCATATGAAAGCGACATTTCAAGAGCCCTTGAACAACGAGGAATGCAGCTTTATGGCAAAGGCCCAGCCTGCAGGAGCTGTGCGATCTGAGACGGACATCAGGGATGCTCCAGCGTGGGGCGGATGCAGCAGCACGGGGAGCTGGTCCCACTGGTTCCACTAAGTGGTACCCCACCTACTCCTTCACACCTCTGTCCCAGCACAATCTGCAGTGAAAAGGTCACTGCCAAAGGTTTAATGGAAAACCTCCCTGTTCAATAAACCAGCTTGTTTTTCCAAACCCGCCAAGCAACAAAAGCCGCTCTGGAGGACGAGGAGGCAGCAGACATGCATTTTCAAAAGGCCACCATGTGCTCAGAGGAGCTCTTTTTGCCCATTGTGTTCTCTGAACACAATGTGATAACTGAACACAGATGTACAAGTGACATTTCGGGGTGTCCGGCTCCATCCAGACGGCACAACATGCGGCGATCCTGCACACACACGCTGCTTCCCGGGAAAGCCGGAGGGGAAGGCAGGCTGCCGTCGATAGCTGCTGCTCAAGCACTGTGGGAACAGCACAGCCCGAGAGCGCAGCAACTTTTGCTTTCAGAATTATTACTCCTGGGCGTGAGGAACTGACCCAGATGGTTTCAGAATTTGCCAGGAAACAATATTACAATACTCAGTTCGAAAGCTCGTCCTCCCACTAACTAGGAAGCCTTAGAAGAAACCTACTTTAGTAAACCATTGGTTCCCACTTGGAGTACTAGTGGGAGTTATTTATGTGTGCCTATCATGATGTAGGATAGAGGAACTCAACTGCCTGTGTAAATAAAATTAGCAGAGACCACTCTCCTACACAACAAAAAGCCAGAAATAATTAATTACAACAACAGAAACGCTTCCGAGTTCTCCACAAGCCAACTTCTGATCTGCAGATAACAATGATAACTGCTTGTCCAGACAAAACTATTATTTTTCAAGACAGTTCTCAGATAAGGTAATCTTGAACCTAAAGTACTGATTTTATTGTCCTACCACTGTTTTCACCCTGATGACTATTGTTTTGCGGCTTTGCATATGCTCACATGGTTTGTGTTTATTTGTACACACAAACACACACAACCAAACTCCTGAATTACCATCAGTCTGCTACAAGCCCCAAAGAAGGGAAAGCAAGCAAATTCACTTAAGAGTTCTTTTTCCCCCCTCCAAATTCTTCAAAGCAATTCTGGTGTTCCATCCTAAAGAAGTGGTTAGTCTCACTGAAAACTACCAGTTATACTGTGAACCTGTGCCAGCAGCAAATCACTCCAACTGCCCTGGCACCATCATTTAAAGTCATTTTCCATTTAAAGAGTCTCACATCAGCGCCAGCACAGCCTTTCATTACCCATCCCACTTAATACCCACAATCTCTCCACAGCTCACTCGCTCGGTCTCCACTGACCAAGCAGCACACAGAGACTGATGTGTGGATTATTGGGATTCCTAATGCTTTCCTCCCCGCTGGCTGAGTGCTGAGCTCTTGGCAGGCTGCCTGACCCGCAACACGTGTGGGTTTGTCAGCCTAATGCACTGTGTCATCTGCACAGTCTCGGGACGGAGCGGACCCAACGGAGCGCGCACGGCAACGGCCAGCGGCTCCCAAAACTTCCAGCTGCTGCACTTCCCAGCACTGGTGGGAACGCAGGTACAGAAGTGAGTGAGTGTTTGCCACTGCCTGATTTCCGAGAGGCAAGTATGTGGGGCGAGAACAACGGCACCCAGCACGATCCTTTAATAGAAGGATGGGGAGTCAACCCAGGGCTTTCCCGTACAAAACATCCGTCCTCGCTTGATTGCTGGTTTGCAATGACTCAAAATCCGCACGTCAAGGTTCTGGATCTGAGTGTTTTCTTTTCATACAACCTACCTTCTCTCAAACGAAATAATGACAGTGAACATTCAGAGACACGGGCTCAAAAATGAGTTGTGACCAAGTCAGTTGTCACTCACTGGTTTAAGGGGTTGTTGCTATTAAACTGTTCCTATGCCCGGCAATTAGTCAGGGCAGAGAGAAATGAGGCTTGGGCATTTTTCTATATAAAAGATATACCAAGGTATTTTCAGGTGTGAGACAGTGCATCAGACCTGTAAATCCCGCTGTAAATTCTCACGGAATGAATATACAACAGGAAATACCACACAACGTGCAAATAGCAAATAAATGCAAATTTACCATCCTGCGTAACTAAGAGGTGTCAGGAAAGTGAAACAGGTTTGCAGATGAATGAAATACAGAAGTCAGTGGAGATCATACTTGGAAATGGAAGAAGACAATATGTAGAATAAAGCTGAAGTCTCACTTCCTCTATACAACAAAAGAGAACAGAAAGCTCAAGCACAGCACATGGCACACCCTTTTCAACCTCCTCAGACAACACACTGTGCCCAGACACACTAAGACTTTCTACTTTATATCTGATGTCAGATTAGAGATATTGTAAATTATCCGAGCAGAGAAACATAAAATTACCGACCGCATAACTAAGTACGGGGATTTTTGGACAACATATTAATTATTTTAGAATAGCAAACACAGTAACAGAACAAATAAAGGAAAGTCCTGAAAAGCACTACTAAGATGACCAGCTGCACAGGGTTTGGTTCTGGTTTCAGTGTATCATCAGCATCACAATATCCAGACACCTCAGTCTCGGGTGTATCTATTCAGACACCTCTTGGTTAGGTTTATTTCCAGTTAAGTACAGGGGAAGTCTCTTTGAGCTCTGGGACTACAACCCACTGGTGATACACATCTACCAGATTAGAGAAATTACTTGCTTCTGGAGATTTACAGAGATGACTCAGTGGGATTCTACGATGTTATGTTGCTTCCTCCTCTAATTTCTTCCTGGATTGGTGCAGCTAAAAATGCTTATCACCAGAATTTCCAAGTTAAAGCAAGCTAAAAACAGAACCTTGTTTTTACTCGAACGCATTGCGGAAAACCGAGTTGAGCAACCACTTCCTAAGGAGCTCATGCCCACACTCTGCACCAAAACTGGGGAGTAAAACAGCACAAGGTTTCGGGGTTAGCACAACTTTCTGAGCCATTACACACGCACCAGCCATCTCGAGAAAAAACAAGAAAATACTTTCTCATCGCTATCTCTTTTCATAATCTGTGAGGTCAGTTAGAGGAGCAACAAGTGCCAGGATTCAAACTGACACAAAACTTCCCTGTCTGTCTGCACTGCCCATGTGAGACAGTCCTGCCTGCTCCTGCTTTCCAAAGCCACCTATTCCCCCTGGGTGCACCCACAAAGCCAGAGGGGTTGACACCGGTGCAGCAGCAGCTCTGGCACTCGTGGTGAACAACAGCGAGGAAAGTCATGAGTACTGAAGCCCCTCCATGACTATTTGCAGCCTGACCTGGACCCCAAAAAGTGTATTTAGCTTTAAAAGCTGAGTGAAAACTTAGAACACACAGGCTTAAAAAAGTTCACTACCTGAAATTGGTCACTTCTGGGCGTACACAAGGCAGGAAAAGTTGAAGCAACCACTTTCATGCTGCAATAACACAAGTGCTCACTTTTCCACTAAGTTTCCTCAGAAGAAATTGAAAGCAATCAAATACCACAGAAAAACACAAGGAAATTATCATTATGGCACAAAAACAAAAGCAGAAAAGCTTTTATGTGCTTTTTCACAAAAGAAAGTCTGGTTTTGAAACAGCTGCTTGCCTGACTGGAGCCCACGCCCCGAGGCAGGGGCTAGGTTTGGTTTTGTTTCTGTTTATTTCACAGTTTCCCTGTTTATTCAGCTTCTTTCCTCTGCCGGTGGCAGCCAGGGCAGCGTGGGGCAGGCAGCTTCATCCAAAACCAACAAGCAGCCCTGGATCCCGACAGCCACTCCACGCTGCTCTCTGAAACTCAGGTAGCTGTGTCCTTGTGAACTGGGAAGGAGCTTCAAGTCTTTTCTAAAGGAAAAGGCAGCAAATCACCTCAGAGCTTCCTTGAAAAGAATTCCTATTTTTCTTCCCGTGAAGTGTCATATTAAGCTCAAAGAAGGGAGTGGAGGTGCAGTGGGAAAAGCCAACAAGTTCCACAGTCAAAGCTCAATGTAGCTTAAATGCTACTTACACAACTGTTAGAAACTACCAGCGTGAGTTGGAAGAGAATTCTCTGCTGCTTCCCTGGAGGCTGCAGACACTTCCTGGACATGCTGGTATAGTCACCAAAAGTTTGGGAAGCATCTGACTTCTCTGCTTACAGACAAATGCACTTTGGTGGCGTTTCAGACAATACATCCTACGCTGAAGTTTAACCTCAGTGACACCAATTCCATCAACTTCAAGTGAACTTCCTTCACCTTACACAGGCAATGGACCAATTTACTGAGGGATCAGGGATGAAAGAAGAGTAACATGAACCTTTTAAATACATCTGTAGCAGGAAACCTGGATACTGAACATCCTTTGCTCATTTTGACATCAACAGTAGTGCTCTTCTACAGGGGTTTCCATGGAAAGGCAGTGTTTTAACAGAGCACAAGTCTTGCTCTACCTCCTTTGGGAATGGTGTGCTTGCATTAAGGTGTAAATCCAGGTTTATCGTTCCTCTAATCTCACGTACACCTAGACAGCCTTTCCATCACTGTACTGCACCAACAGTCCCCCTTTCTTTACAGCAGTAGCAAAACCAAGAGTTTTACCAAAGCAGACAGATTCCCACCAAAGTACGTAATAAGTCTCCAGCAGAAGGTGTTTATCAGGAAAACTGGATTTTTAATTTAAACAGGTGTTGTCTCAAAGGTTACCATTTCAGTGACTGACATGTAATGACATAAAATACCTGATATGCTTATAAAAGAAGCTTGAATGATAAAGTCTACAGAAGCTGACCTGTTAATGAGAAGCAGACAAAGCACGTCCACACATGGTGCCTGCTGCAACACCAAGACCCAGGCCTTTCCCAAGTTATTTCTCCGCTGCTCCAAAAACAAACAAAACCACCACAGCAGCTTCACAGGCACACTCATCTGCTGCTTTTGTAACACAGGTGCCAGCAACAAAATCCACTTCTGTATTTCTTTTTTCTTATCAGCAAGAACTTCAGGTCATTTATTTTCCTTTGCTCTATACACAGGAGAAAATAATTCTCATAAAACAGTCTAAGTTTTAGTCAGAACTGTACAGACCATAATGTTCTCCATGCAGTTAAACTATGTTAATCCTATATGCACACACCCTCCACACTGTACACAGATGCACAAACAACCTGCCTGGGTAACAAGTGCTCAGTGATGAGTAAACCTTCTGGATGCTGCAATACCTATAATAAGCATTTTACAGAAAGCAGCAGCAGCAACAGCAGTACTGAGGTCATGACGATCTGCTGTTTTAAGTTCAATGATTTCTACAGGAGGATATAAGCTCAGTCTAAATCAGCCCCATGAAGTTAAACAACAGGCCCTCAGACTTGCAAGCCTGCTTTCAGGGGAACCACACAAAACTGGACAAGTTATTCTGAATACTTCATTCGTTACTGCAATCACAGCATGTCTCAAATTCTTCCAACCTGGCTAAGATAGTCCTCTATCAGTTGGACTCATTTTTGTACTTATCTAAGCTTCCCCCTTTTCACAACTGTTAGGAGCAAGCCCACCCACTACACAGGTCTTGCCAGGTAGAGATCATCCTGATGCCTGAGGACAGAAAACTGGTAGGAAAACACTCCTGGAAAAGCAAGAGACAGTGAAAGAGACTGAATAACTAACACCTGCCCTCCCACTGAAGCACACTAATTATAGAGAATAATTGAACAACTGCTTTCCTTACTCAGGGAGGTGCAGATAAGAGGTATGGGCCTTCTCATACCTCGTATGGGAGTTTAAAGTGCTCTCAGTTGGCAGCAATGCATAGAAAAAAGTCACCGGCTGTGACAATTAACAGCTTCATTTTAAGTCTCTTTTGTTCAAGTGAGTAACTCTTCCACTCAGACACTACATGAAACAACCCTTTCTCAAATAAACAGATTTATTCAAGGCACACAGCTAAAACCTGACTGTAAACCCTGTAAGGCTCCTGATGTTGGGAAGCAGCCACACCGTATTTTAATGCCGTGGAGTTAAAGGTGCAAAGAGGATGAGAGCTCCAGTGTCCTCCTACAACCCCAGTAATACTCCACTGTATCAACTCATGCTTTTTTAAAAACAGATTTTCAGGGAAACTCAAAAACAAAGCCATGCACCAGCCTGTAGAGGAAAAGATGTCTACAAAAATGAGCTACTTCAGGACACGCACAGACATGTGGAAAATGACCCAGAACTTGGGGTAAGCAGCAAATCCTCAAATGAGATGTTGTAAAGTAAGGTATGGATAGATTTCACTTAGGAACTTGTTTACTAGTAACATTCCAGGAAAAATGTATTTCAGTTAACAGACCTACGTTGATTTTATCAACAGTCTGTCCACTCAATCATCATTTCTTGGAACTGGATGCATGGCGGGAACTGAATCTCTTTGTGGGAACAGGTGTGAACATTTTCTGGAGCTGTGTGCAGTGCTGCCTTACCTCTGCTACAAACACAATGCAACCTGCATTAAAACCTCTCTTCATTGAAACATCTCAGTTGTGAGATTTTTGTGCCATTTGCTACCTGAATTCCAGAAAAAACCCCAAAACAACACTTTTTTCTATAATACACTTCACAGTGGCTGAAAAGAGACTGCTTGCATAACAAGTATTATGCAATTTCCCAAATAAATAATACTTTGGGGGGTGTGGGGGGGAAGATTACAACGTCTTGAAGATTTTCAAGCCTGTAGATTTGGCTTCAAAACCAGAGTCCACAAGACATTCAAAATCTTCCTGATAATCACTGCCATCCCATCAGTACCCAAATATGCCATCAGGAACAGTGCCCCACTGGGTATTAACAAAAGACAACCTGGTAAATACACAATTTATCACCAGAGTACATTCTCTAAAGAAGATAAAGAGGCTGACACCAGCTAAAGAAAAACAAACAAAATGCAACTTCATTAACCATCTTAAGCCTGGAGAACTTTCCCAGAGCAAGTATAGTAGCAAAGTATCTCCCGCGGAAAAGAAAAAAGCTCACTAAAACACTGTGCAACTGTGTGATCATCATGAAGACGTTTACAGTGTGAGGGCTGTTTGTTTTTTAAACAAGCCCATCGTTTAAGTCATAAACATCTCCTGGAGAGCAAACAGAGAAGTAAAAAATGAAGCCCAAGAGGCAGCACAGAGAAAAATAAGAGAGTGAGGGACTTGTCCAAAAGTCAAATTTTGACAAATAATTTCACTGCCCTGCAAATAATTTTGCTTCCCCTGTATTCTTGCTTTTTGTGATTTGGCCTTTTCTCTGCACTGGTGTTTCAGCCCCCAGTGCACAGGGGCTGGCAGCCCTGGTGTGTGACACCCAACAGTGTCACCGACCCTGCTGTGCAACGGGAACATCCACCTGCACCAATCCCTGCTCCAGCCACTGCAGCAGCCGGGAACCTCAAACCTCCACCCAGCGCACAACTGCAGCCTTGTATCTGCACTGGAAATAGGCTGAAAGCAACAAAGTGATTCAGAAAGTAAAAGAAGCCTTAAATTAACTTTCATTGAAAACTGAAGAGGTCCGCTGCAAGCTTCAGATCTTGCAGGCCCAGGGAGATTTTCCCTGGGTATCAGGGAGTAGAAAAAAGGGACATCAAGCCTTGCAAAGCCAGCACCCATCCCACCAGAAACTATTGACATTAAATTGCACTTTCACAGCGGGGCTAATCAGCCTCGTTCCAAACAGGAGCTGCATTTATCTCCTCAGAACAGCAGAGTTTTTTCTTAATTATCCAAGGTCAGTGGCAGTGAACATTGAACAAACTGACTCAGAGAAGCAAAGCAGATACAAAACTGGAGGGCAGGCAGCCTTACATTTGCTTAGCAGTAGTATCCCATTTTATAACAAATTTTTAGACATGAGAATTACTTTCTAATTAATCACCAATCAATACATTTGATAAGGTACCTTTTTAGAAACAGAAATACTAAGTTCTGTAGCAGCAAAACTCTTGCTTTTTCATAGAATCATATAGGTTGAAAAAGATCTTTAAAAATCTGAGTCCAACCATTAACCCAGCACAGCCAGGCCCACCACTAAACCATGTCCCTCAACACATATCTACACATCAGGTAAGAGAAAAAAATATTTTTAAATGTCGGACTGTAAAGGTTTAAGACAAGTGAAGCACTCAATGAGCTAAAGGAATAAAATTACATTCATTTTTTATCAAACTCACCCAGAATTAGAGCAACACCTCAGAATTTTGATCACCATCTCTGTGTGCTTAAGATGTTCAGAGATGCTAGTATAAAAAACTTGAAAGCATTTCACCTCCAGTTCAAACCTACAAGAGAGGAGGTCTGAGGTGCACCGAATCACCTGATGCCTTGCTAAAATACACAGCTCTTCCTGACAGGTTCAAGCCTGTCACAAAACAAGCTACTCTGCAAGTCTCAATAGACATTTCAGCTCCCCTAAAAACACAAGTGGTTAAGGACTGACAGTTTTACTAGGACTGTATAACAGAAAGGTGTTGCATAATTGCCCTGAAATTCCTATTCAAAAACCCAACAACAAAAACGTGTATTACTCTCATGAGCCGAGGAGTTATTTCATGTGGCATCCGTAATTGCACAGCAGCTGAAGATTTCTGCAGATGCAGAAGCAAAGAATAGTTCCAACAAGCCTAAGGTGAGGAGGGATCCTGGTCTGACCAGATCCTCATGAGAAGGACAGAGGAAAAGAAGGGAAGGGGAAAGGTGCAGAAAGGTGATTCCATACACCTCATGATGGAACCCCAGCCATCAGCAACAAACCTGCCCTGACCATAAGGGTCCTGGGACGAGAAGCATCACTCCTGAAACACTTAGTGGTCCTCAGGCAGTGCAGGGATTCACGGGGCTATATTTCTTTCCAAGTTACATTCTGGCTCCCTAAGCTTGTTGGGTACATTATATAACTATTAATTACACCGCTGTTCGGCGTCCTTTTAACTGCAATGATTCAAACTGCTTCCAGGAGCTCACTAATCCAAAGTACAATCCTCTTGACAGCAACTGACAGATTCGGAGTATTCAGTTCTAGCTGAAAGGAAGAAAAATCAACTCCCTCATCTGCCGGCTGAGAAAAGAGCCAACATTCCTGCTGACCAGACCCAGAGCTCCCTCAGGAGCCGGGACACGCTGCCCATGGGACTCCAGTCCTTGTGTTAATGCACAAAGACCACCTCAGAATTCTAAGAAACACAGCAAATTGGGTCTGTTCTGCATTTTATCACAGGCACTGAAAGGTTTCATCCATCAGCTCCTGAACCCAGCAGACACCCCCCTCGGACACGTGCCCTGCCTCTGCCCTTCCCAGCCACTCTGGCAGCAGGAATCTTCCTTGCAAGCTCCAACACAATTCTACATGCATTATTTATCCCTCTTGCTAAGTCATGCAGTGGGGTAATTACTTAGCTATTGTAATGATATTTTGCAATGGCTGTACTCTATTATTCTAATTGATTTTCATGAGCTAGCTTTTGCTGTGTGTTTCGAGCAAAGAGCGTATTTTCCTGGAGTATAAAAAAAGCCCAACTTTGACATTCATTTTAAACCTAAGAGCTGGATGTCAAAAATGAAATTTTAGAATTATCGATGTATTCTTAATTAAAAAATGTTGGTGTATTACTCAGATTTTTGACATCTCTGCTAAAAACAAATGAAGACCTGTTTTCTCATTAATCTAATGAAATACAAAAAGTTATTAACTATTTGTATTAATTACAAAGTTTCTTCCTTCCAATAGAATGTTGTTTTCCTTGTAAAACTCTTCAAGACCTCAGTTAGTACAATTACCAAATGTTTGAAAGCTGAGAGATTGGCAACATTTTTATTAACAAACTCAAACTCAAGTCAAAACACATTTGCATGTCTTGCTTAACAATACATTAAATTTTACTGGGATGAATGCTCATCTTACGACTCAGAGAACTGTTACAGTAAAACACTGTTAAGAATCAGTCCTTCCCCTACACTCAATATGATATAAACTACACAAAAGAGTAGCCCAATTAAACAGTTATTTATGTCTCTCTACCCCCAGGATATTCTTCAGGCTACAAATGATTCAAGAGGTACTTGTAGCAGTTTTGTGAAGTGATGAACTGCATTTCAAAAAACATAATAGTCCCAGTAGTTCAAAACTGGTAAGAAAACTTTTTCTGCCTCGAGCCAGTAATTCTTCCAGGAGACACTCTACTTGAAAAGCTGCTAAGGGTATTACTCTGAACAGGCACAGGGAGGAAAAGCAGCAAGGCACGAGAATCGACCCATCTTACCCGTCAATAATCTGCTGGCTACACATGCAAAGATATTCCCTCTCCAGGGAGAAGGAACGTCATATTTTGGATCCAAGTGAGCACATGGCTGAGACTCATTGAGAACTACAGCCCTGCAAAATTTGGTCAATCTGTTGGGTCTTTCTGTGTATTTAATTTCATTCTGCTTAAAAACAAGAAAATGTCTGGTCACCATCTGTGATGCTTTCTTAAAAAGAAAACCCAAAAGCAAACCAAACAAAAAACCCCCAGACCCAGAGCTGTGCCAGTCTCAGCCACTGCTCAAACTTTAGAGGCTCCAGGATGACTGAGAGCAATGAGAGATCTGAGGAGTTCTCCGCTTACATGGACACAGACCAACCTATTCCCTTGAGTATCATTTAGGGCTTTACATAATACAACTCATTTCTCAATTCTTTTTTATCTATTAAAAACATCTACCTGAAAAACAATAGTCTTGGAACAAAGCAAGATCACAAAAGACAACCGTGTTAAGTTTCATGTCAACTTACTCCCTTTCTTCTCAATGTATCGGTCCCCGAGGCCTGATCCAACCCTTGCAGCTGACAGCAAAGTGCTGCATCCCCTTCTGCAGCCTCTGGACATGACTCAAAAAAATCAATGCAAAGAGCAAAAGGTCACATTCTCCCCAGGCATCAACTACCTGCTGAACCAAGACACGTTTTCAAATGCCAGCACACTTGGAAATACAGTGACCAACTGTTATTAAACTAATTTCCTAGCACAGGGTCCATATTCTGACACTCTCATACCTGTGACTAAGTAAAGCTGCTCCTTACACTATATGCCCTCATGGGGAAAAAAAAACCAAAAAAAACACTCATGCTCGTGGCAGTGCAGTACAAGGTTGTACAACTTCGGAGTTCTGAATTCAGAGTGCCAGTGGGAAAGTCAGTCTGGCTTAAGACATGAAAAAATAAGTCAAGAGGAGAAAAAACAAAGAGATGCTACTAGATAAACTACTGCTAGACAGTATTCCTCACTCTTGCTGCACTTTAGGGAAAACCCCGAGAACTGGCACAGAACTGTAACAGGCACATCATTACAGGTCTTTTTCCATTATTTGCTGGACATGCTGGGCTGCTGGCAGAAGGAATGCCTCTTCCAGGCACAAGCAGTGAGACTGTCCTCATATTTTACATCTCTGTAACTGCACAGGTTGAACACAGGTCATCTCCCATGCATTCACAGAGTAGGTCCATGGTATAAGGCCATGATGTTCAACCACCCTGTTTGTCAACGATTTTTCTATCAATTTACTAATTTGTAATTGGAAAAAAATGTCATCCCCTTCACAGAGACAGGACAGTTTTTCTTTACCATGAAGTTTCACAATCACTCCTTTGAATGCTGATTCGGTCACAGTGACGCTCAGCACAGCACCGTAAACTCCCAGCGCGTACTTGTACGTTCCCAGCTGATGCAACCCAGGAGCCTTAACAAACCCTCCAAAGGCCCGAAGTTCTGAATGCAAATGTGTAGTCCCAGCTTGCAGAGGTGCTGCCAAACTGACACTGTCAGTAAGTCATTTAATGAAGCTCAGAATTCCACAGTTTGAGCTCCGCTATTCCAGCCCGTCCCTGCAGACAGCCCGGCAGTCCCACGGACACTGACAAAGCATGTCTCGGATGCATTAGATCTTCCTGACCTCAGAAGTTAAGCAACTTACAACTAACTTGACTCACATCCGGCAGTAAGTACTTCTAATTAATGGCTTTTAATTGGTGCCAGAGCACTGCATTCCCACACCCATGATGGAGCACGTTCCTTGCTCTGCTCAACCCGCATGTCAAATGGCACAGCTCTGACAACCCAGTGCCTTCAGTACTCAAACAACACAGGGCTGTGCCATTCCTCCCGAGCTTCAGGAGCAAAGGCATCACTGCACATGAGAGAAAAATGTGTACAAATAAACTACCCACCACACCATTCCAGGAGTTGCAACATCACTTGCCTTCTTGCTGCCCTTGCTTTTAAATGATAATCTACGCAGTTCAGAGAAAGGAAGATAAGCAGTCTTTGTTAAGTCTGACTTCATGTGCAGTTTCTGAGAAGACATTTCAGAACCTGAAGCGCTTTCCAAAAACGAACTTTACCTCCTATAAGCTACATGTGGAGTTCAAACCGCATCTACTTTACAGACAGGTAAACCTATGCAGGTGAGTTATTACCTAGCTGTCCAGAGTCACAGTGAGTTAAAAGAGGGGAAAAGAAAGTCCCCATGACAAGCAGTGCCCCAGTTGCTGTACTAGAGGGTACACAGAAACACCCATCAGCCACCCAGAACACTTTCCTCCCAACACTCACAGTTTCCTTGTGTGCCATTTTGGAACTGACCATCTCCGGACAGATGATGATAGGGCTGAGATAGGGCTTCCACAAGGTTTGCAACCCTGTATCCCCAAACAGTAGTGCTGCTGCCCACCCCAAGGAAGGCCCACACTCGCTCCTGATGGGATCACTGCTGCACCACCTCCACAGAGAGGAAAGAGCCCAGAAAGGAGCAAAGCAGACACTGAGGAACAGCTGTCGCAGGTTAACTCATCCTCCCTGGCAAAGCTGGATGATGCCCAGCACACCAACCTCGGTCCTGCTGCCACAGACCAGCACAGCACCCAGCTGTGCCACCCACCACCCTCACTGCCACGTGCTTTGCCTTGTGCTCTGACAAACCAACACCATCAGACACTATTACAGTAACTTCTGCAACCCACGGGCTTCACTTTCAACACTTCTCTTCCAAATAAGACCCACCACCCTTCAAATCCCACACAGGCTGCCAGTCTTTCCTACGCAAGCCAAGCTACTTGTGTGTAAAACCAGTGAGACACACACAATTCCTCCAAAATACTTCCCCATTTTTACAGATTGCTAATGCTATGCTGAATCAGAAACGTTTCCTAGAGCTTATTAAATATTTTTGTTAAATTGATCCACACCCATGGACAATAAATGAGAATGGTTTTATTTGTCTGTAAGGCACCTGTGATAACTGAGCAAGGGCAGCAAGCAGGCACCAACCAGCTTCCTCGTCCTATTAGCATTACAGAGGAAAGCCTCCCCTTCTGCTGCTAAGGATGTGCTCTACCCTGTATCCCCAGGAGACAAATGACTGCACTGGCTGATTGACTCCATCACAGGGCCATCATCCATCAATGTATTGCCTCTCTTATTGAAATCTCATCTCAGGAAGAGAAAGTGCTCAGTGCCACTTCCAAAAAAAAACAGTGAAAGCACTTTCAGAATAAGAGCTCCAAGATATATAATGAGAGCCAAATGTCTCAGCAGAAACACACATTTCCAACAACCTGAGCAGATCAGCATGCTTTGTCCAACCAGGACAAGGAAAATTTATACCCTTCTGCTAAACTAGATTTTGGTTTCTTTATTAAACAAAGGAATGAAACATGTACCACAGACATAAATTTCTTGATCAAATTAAAACACAGACAGCGAATACAATCATACAGATTAAAAAATGGCAACCTGAGGATATTTAGCAAACTGATTTTCTAAAGCGTGAATTCCAGCATCTCTTACACAGGCTGAAATCACATTAACATCATGCAAGCAGAAGTGGAAAGAAAATACAAATCCTTCCCCACGTGTTTATTTAGTACATAGATAACAAAACAAAAAATTAAAAGGGAACAATCCTATTCCATGAAGAAACACCCCTATAATATGAAAAATGCTGCACATTTGGGACCAGGATGCAGGGGGTAACCTGTGCTCCAGACTCGTGGGGCAGTGTTCTGATCAACTTCAGATCACTGAAACCACCAAATCCCAGTAGTTCTGCATCCTCTGACCACCTCCCCGATTCTACCATGTGAAGCTGCTCATGAATTACCCAGACACGGCTCCACGTGCACAAAAATAATTTAGTTCAGGTAAAAATACTTTAGATTATGATCAGTCTCAGGTCTGTCTACTCAAAAATACAAATCTGAAGACAGCTTTATCTCAAGCAAGATATTTTGTCTCACTTAGCACCTCTGCATGTTACAAACAATTCATCATAACTCTTGAAATCCCTGTCAACAATTTGCTTGAGAAAACATGTCTAAACATTTACTCCTTGTTTAGCCCTAAACAAAATCCCAAACTGACTTGTTTTGCTTCCATTTTATTTAAAGACAACCAATCTGGTAAAGTCCTTAAACTAAAGTTTTTGGAACTCCTGAACTGAGACTCACAGAATGGTTTGGGTTGGAAGGTATCCTAAAGACTAACTAGTTCAACCTCTGCCATGGCCAGGGACACCTTCCACTAGACCAGATTGCTCCAAGCCACGTCCAACCTGGCCTTGAACACTTCCAGGGATGGGGCAGCCACAGTTTCTCTGGACAGCCTGTGCCAAGGCCTCCCCACCCTCCCAGGGAAGAATTTATTCCTAATATCCAATCTAACCCTGAGCTCTGTTCAGTTTGAAGCCATTCCCCTTTGTCCTGTTCCTCCAGGCCCTTGTCCACAGTCCCTCTCCAGCTCTCCTGGAGCCCAGGGCTGCTCCCAATCCATTCTCCATCCAGCCTATCCTTGTGCTTGGGATTGCCCCAAACCAAGTGCAGGACCTTGTACTTGGTTGGCCTTGCTGAACCTCCTGAGGGTTGCACAGTTCCCCCTCTCTGGGCTGTCCAGGTCCCTCTGGATGGCATTCCTTCCCTCCAGCATGTGACCACACCACAGCTTCATGTCACCAGCAAACCTGCTGAGGGTGCACTTGATCCCACTGTCCACACCAACATGTCCATATTCCCCAATAAGTTGTAAACACTTTTTCTGGAAGTCTGCACCTCCATACAGCAAGTGACAAAAAGCACACACCATGAATACTAAATATGGAACATTTCAGCTCCCAGCAAACTGCCATAAAACATATGCTTCAAAATGTTTATCAGTCAGAAGGTCAAAATCTATTTTCCAATTACAAGACTTCTGCTTCTGCAGCAAAGAACATAATTACAAATTTTTAGTACTTTGATCTCTGTAGCACAGGAATGTACTCTGCAATCCCAGGCCAGTGTCTCAAGTAAGACCACATACAGTTCAAAATCAGGTCTCCTGGCTTCACAATCCATCCTTTAGATCCCTAAAAACCCCTTTTTCTCAGGCATTTCAAGTATTACTTAACAGAAGATTGGCTGTGGGTGTACTTTGAACTTTCAAAAAGACAGCACTCCAATAATAAAATATTATCAAAACAACAGCCAGTCTTAGCCAGTTCATTTTGGATTTTTCTAAGCAGGACTTGAGATTCACATAACTCAGAAGACACTGAGTTACTGAACAATCAAACTAAACCCACCACGCCAGCAAGGAGAAGCGATGCTTTTCCCCTCTCATTTACATTTGAGCCAGTCAGAATTACAATCTTTCCCATGTTTAACAGGCAGTGAATTTGTTGATGTACCAATTAGCACTCTGCTACAAAGAACATGCCCCTAATTAATAGCTGGTTTATGGGAAGAGCGATGTTAAGGATCTGGTCGTATCTCCAGATGTACCAAAAAAGTGTGAAAGGAGCTCTGGTTGATGTAAAGGAAATCTGTCTGCACAAAGAGACAATCGATGTATTTAGCATATGTCAGCTTTAAAAGGAACTTACATAAATGTAATGGAGGCATTTCCACATTATTTCTGTTGTATCCTGTAATCCTGGACATCTGCTTAGGGTAGCCTGGATGGGTTACTCAGTATTCACGACCTCCTCTTTTTGTCATGTCTTTTATAAACATGAAATGGCAAAAAAGGATAATTTTTGCTTACCACTCTGAAACCTGCAGGCCTTAAATAAATAAATAAATACTCATGAACCCTCCTGTAAGACCCCTTCCCGCTGGAAATGGCCAAATTTCTCGTTTTACCTTGTGAAGGAGGAGCCCAGCACAAAGAGACGTAAAATACAGCTCCAAGACACAGTCACAGAGAGACTTTGCACGAATCCTATTTCAGGGCAGAGCTATATGTTATGAAACTCCAGCTCACCTTGTGAGTGACCTACATTGTGTGACTTGAACCCACTAACCTACAGAACCACCCAAAATCCCACTAAGTAGGTCAGTGGGTTTCCTCGTAAGAATTCCCCAGACAAGGAGAGATGCACATCAAATAAAGGATGAGCAGAGCACATGCATCGCCTGACAAAGGGGTGCTCCCCCAGCCGTGTGTGCCACCCTGCTGCCATATCCCTGCACACCAGCAGGGCTCCCCAGAACTGCCCTGAACTTCTGTGTTTCGCACCAAGGGACCCTGGAAGGGCCCGTCTGTTTGTTCAAGCCCAACAGAGCAGGAAGAAAAGGAGCAGCATCACAGCAGGGAACAGAAAGCCTACCAATAATGCAAAGCAAGTCTTGCAGCTGCCGGAGCACAAGTGACACCTGATTCATGATCAGCAGTGAACTAGCCTGGAGTTATGGCAGGGGTGTCCAAGCTACAGCACAAAAGCCAGATGTAGCCAGCCAAAACAATCCATCCAGCCCACAGCACACTTCCTGACACCTTTCATCCCTCATTTGTCTTGGGTCTCATGCGCTTTCTTCAAGGCCCCAACAGTTCAGCCCAAACAGAGCTCCGGAGCACCACACGCTGCTGGGGAACACCAACACAGCACAGGACAGCCAGCCAGGATCCCACAGGAGCCAGGGGTGGCCACAGAGAACCACACCTGCATCCACCACTTCCCTCCTCTCAACTAGTACTACAGGCAACACTGCACACTTTCTTATTTTGAGTTCATCCAATTCCACTGACCAGAGGAACAGGGTGCAAATACTCCCACCAGTCCTGCAAAGGCAGGAGCCCCTCCACACCCCGCTGATGGGAACATGAAACAATCAGGGAAGTTAAGAAAGGCATGGAGAAAAAGCTGCTCTGCATTCCTCTGCCTACCAGTTCCCCACGAGGACCTGTCAGGAGCAAGGGATCAGTGTCCCAGTGGACAGGACGCCTGTTCTCAGCGATAAAAGAGTCTCATGCCCTCCCCTCCCACATGCACATACATACATTGATTTAGATTCCTGTCTCCCAAGAAAGCAGTTGATGGAGGAAGGGAAAAATGAATAATATCCACATTGCATATTATCAGTGATATATTAACACGTTCAGTGTTCCAGTTTATCCATCAGACCTTTAGAGAGTCTCCAAGAGAAATCAGAGATTGACATTAAACCCTACCACTCACAATTATTTAACCCAAATGGGTAGGGTTTAATGTCAATCTCTTGATTTCTTCCACGCTGAAGATTTTACTATTTATTTTAGCAAAGAGATCTTTTTATCCTAATAAAACCAGGAAAACAATAGGTACAGCAATTATTCCTTAACAGGACATTCAGGCAAAAAAAGTGGTAGAAGCAAAGTGAGTCAGAGGAGCCACCACACTCCCTACTGCATTTGTCACCAACAGCATCTCAGGTACCCAAATCTGACAACTGTAGCAAAGGGGTATTGCCTTGGTGCTGCATGTCAATACTGAAGATCTTCCCTGCTGAGAATGATTTCC
This sequence comes from Myiotriccus ornatus, assembly GCA_036023395.1. Taxonomy (NCBI): domain Eukaryota; kingdom Metazoa; phylum Chordata; class Aves; order Passeriformes; family Tyrannidae; genus Myiotriccus; species Myiotriccus ornatus. The sequence goes on along the minus strand of JAYRBT010000023.1, from coordinate 3,788,645 downwards.
CAGAGGTGCTGAGATCTAAGAGAAATCCTGGGGTGATGGTAATGAGATCATTAATGCCAGAGCCAAACACTGCAAAGAGCAAATCAGGACACAACTCTCACTTCTTTCGAACAGTTGAAGTACAAGACACAGATCTTACACCAGGGTTATGCTTGCACCAGGTAACAGCTCATCTGCAGATGAACAGCTTCATCTGCTCAGATGAAGCCTCAGAGACTAACTCCCAGCTAGCTTAAAAAATAAGTGTAGCATGAATCTGTACCAGCAGTCAGTTGATAATGGATCAATACTCCAAGCCACATGGCTGAGACAGCTGGGGTCCTGCAATGCAAGTCACAAACTTAGTGTGTGGTCAAACCACAGCCCCAGAACTGAGGGTTTTGCTGCAAACCATCAGCATTCTCTTGTCAAATGCTTTTTGCTCCTGTCCTTGGCTCCTCTGCCCTGGTGGCTTTGCCAGACTTAGCAAAAGTACTCCAAAGTAACTGCCACTTACTTGTAGGCAGTGCTGGTAAACAAGGTATGAGACAACAGAGATCTCAAGAACTCCTGGCATGTGGGCAAACATTTTGCTAACAGGAATTGTGCATTCCAGCACTCAGAACTACCTGGGCAGTGTTACACTGCACCCTCCATCACTAGCACAGCCGTCCTGGAGGGGACACATCCTCAGGATGTGGATGGGCTGGTGGAACACCAGCACAGCTCCAGGCTGGTACTGACCACGCTTCCCTCCACCTGATCCAACAGCCATTTAACTGCAGCGATCAATGGGAAAACCAGGGATGATTTAACCAGAGATCTAAACAGCCAAACACTAAAACAAGTATTCCAGAGTAAAGGCACCAACATCCCTTCCACAACAGCTTTTTCCAGATGAGTTGCATATTGCATTTTTACAGAAATTAAGCCACTTCAAGGCCAGTTCTGATGCTAAAGAAAACCCACCTTGATGCAAGTGAAAGCTGTCTAACTTGAAAGAAACGAAGTAAACCACTTTGTTTCCAGCCTACACCACAGCCCCACACCAAAGCAAGCGCTTTCAGAAGAACAGTTCTGCAAACACATGGCAAATAAGCAGGGCATATATTAGTTGAAGGAAGGTCAGGATCATAAGCCTGATGCCTCATTCCAGGAATAGCAGGACTATCTGGTGCCTATTCTGGTCAGCCCAGCTTGGATGCAGAACAAGAGAATGCTTTTCCACAGTGACACAGACAGTAGTTTGTATCCCTCAAGGCGCTAGCTTAGATCCTGCAAACATGCAAAGGAATTTTCTGGAGAACTGAAGGGGAACAAAGGCCAGTATCTGTGACACCTGTTCCACACAACAGAATATTCGTTTTAGAATTATGATGAACAGCTTCAGCTTGGCCTCCCCTCAAAAATAAGGATGGCAAAAGGGTGAAGCAGTACTGACATCACTCCCTGAGCACTCCACAATGAAGTGCATATTCACATCACTTGATGCAAACTCCAAACCAGGCACTTCAGGCACACAGGTATTAGCAACAAATAAACCAGAAATGCTTATTAAGTGTACACCTCGCAGAAGACACACACACTGTAAAACTTATTAATTTTGTACTATAAACTCCCATTGTCTTGTTAATTTGCATGTCAGACATCCAGTTGTTGCCTTCACATTTTCCACTGACTTTAAGTGTATTTCTCTGTATTCAAGGCACATTCATAATAAAAGGATGTGGAGCTCAGACAAGGAAAGCACTTATCCTGAAGTTAGAGCAAAATTAACATCAGAGAAGCTCCACTACATCGCACTGCTTGCCTATTTATCCAACAGGAAAGTTTCAGAAAACAGTATCTCTGAAATCAGGAGGGAGCAAATATTCTCCTTCACAAGGATGCCTGAAAACAATCCCATGGAGAAACACTTCACAGCCATGTCTGGGAGGAGAGAGGAAGTTACAGGAGGTGTACAGGAACACAACATATGTAAACTATCAGAGAACCAAAGGAGAAGAGGAGCAAGAATACCATTAGGAAAACCAAACAAAAACAGGGACCCATCACCTACCCTCAAACAGGAACTCACAGCGCCCCATAACGGGAAACACGAGGCCAAATCCTGCCCTCACAGTCTTAGCAAATCCAAAGTAAACTTTCCTTCCGTGTTAGAAGTAGGAATGGACATTGGAAAGGAACACGTGTCTGTGGAGCAAACTTCCCAGTACAAGTTTTAATTCAAGCCTTCTCCTGTGTGCAGGAGCTGGTGTTGCTACACAACAGCTGCAGGACGCCAGTGGTGACCAGCACCAGTTCCCTGTGCCGTGACACCATTCCAAAAACCCCCAGGAAAGGAATAAAGCATTGTACACCCCCAGCAAACACCATCCCACCGCTCACTCCCAAGACAACCGCTAAATCATCGGCTCATCCAGCTGAGCGTTGGGTTCAGCTGAGTTGAACACAGCCTGTATCTTTGGCATGATCCTCACAAAAGGAAAACAGTAGAAAAACTCAACATACTTGCTTAAATAGAGAGTAATAAAAGTTTAACCGTAAAATAGCAAGAATCAAGTGGAGAGAAGGGAGTCAGTGACATACTGTAACAAATCCAGTATTCAAGTGAGTGCCACAGGTTTAATGTAATCTGTGCATGACAACTCCCAATTCTTCAGAGATGGATTTGACCTAATTTTTATTTAAAAGTGCACCTGAAATATTTATAATCAGCTCCCTGAAAAAATACTCAGGCGCAATTTAACTGTTTAGCCTCTACAATGATTTTGACTTGGCAGGCCAACTCCAAAACTGGGTTTGAAGCTCCTTTTACGAGATCCTAGGGAAAGGGGATACTTGGATCTGAGAAAATAAAACTTCTAATTGCTGCCAGCCACCCCTCCCACATGCCAACAGATCATATCAAGTCTGAAAAAATATACACACGGTGAGAATTAGCTAAGGGCCTCAATAGTTCTTAAATCAGAGAAAATTTATCAGCCAAAGTAAATTCCACAACAAATAACTGGCTTCAGAGTGGAGGGAGGGGGGAAGTAGGTCATACCAGACCTTAAGAAAACCCTGGGCATACTGTAAATGCACACAATAATTTGATGAGAACCAGTTGCCTCACCATGCCTTTCACTACTTGGTTGAGTTTTTTTTTTTTTAAATTGAGTTTGATAAATTTCCGTAAGTGTTACTGAAGTAAGTCGCAATGAAGCAAGGCAGTTTTAACTGTGGAAGTGTCATCAACTTGTCAAACTGCAACTTAAAAGTCAAGCTCATCAGACACCTTATATTTCAAGTAATAGATTATCAATCATAACTCATTAAGTATCTTTACATCAGTCATTTATTTTAAAAATTCTGAAGAATTTCCCCAGCAGTGACTTGCATGTCACATACTATAACATTCAAAGTAACACCACGAATAGCTCTGACCTCCCAGGATTTCCCAACACACAAAGCTCCCTCACAACACTCAATCACTCCTGCTTTCTGTTCTATTTATTCATAAATTATACAAATATGCAAGACGACATGATGGGCCATTGAATATTTTAAATACTTTCTCCAATTCTACAAACAAAAGCAATTTAAAAAGCAGCAAAAAATGAATAGAAAGCTGATGAATTAAATGAATTAAAATTAGAAGCCATTCATAAGGGTCCATTAAAAGCCAAACAGAATTACAATGTTCTAGACCCGAGGATCACATCTGCAAGCAAGGCTACAGCTCTTAACCTGAAATCATCGACTGCTATCCCTCTTAATGGCTCTTATAAAAGACAAAACATCCTCCTACCTCAACAAACAGTTTGAAAATCATCATTTAAAAAAAAAAAAAAAAAAGAACAAAAGTAAGGGCACGTGAGAGCAAGCTGCTGCTCTCCAAATGAACAGCAGCATGGTGGCCAATGAAAATAATAGCGTCTGATACAAGATCCATCCCATATGGGCTCCCACATCTCGTTAAGGCTCTCCTCCCACCGGCACCCAGGCACATGCTTGAGGTGAGGCTGCGGGAGTGCGTGGGGACTGCTCGGCTATGCTCTGTAGCAGCACAGCTACAGCCCAGGCGACTGCAGGATCAACACGTTCTACCTGAGCCAACGGGGAAGCCAAGGAAACAGAGACCCGCAGGAGTCAGGCGTGCTGGGAAGGTTTTAGTTGCACACAAAGTGAGGCTGGACGAGTCAAGAAGCAGCACAGAACGCTACAGTCCCAGAAGCTCCACCTTATTCATCCTCCAACTATCCTACTTAACAACTGGTTTAAGTTCAACACCTGCGTACAATTTGTAAAAAGCACAGAGATACTTGTAGCCCATAAAACACACCGTGAACCACCACAGCACTCTGTTACTGTAACTCAGTTTCAATAGCCCGAAAACACGCTGCCCATTAAAAATGAAGGCACTCCACTTTGTCTAAAGAACAGTGCGAACAATAACAAGCCAACATGCTTTCACCTCCTCTGTCAATCAAGCCAAGACAGCCAAGTCATGCAAACAGCCTGCTGATGAGAGCACCTCAATACACAGCTGCACTCAGAGAACACCACGCCTTTCACAATGGAAACCTTACGGACTGTTTCCTTGGCACAGCACAGCAATGGGAACTCAAATTTGGAAAGTGCAAATATGAACAAAACCAGGAATCAACACGGTAGAAACAAGCCACAAAAAGAAAAATCAGAGCACCACACGCCTGTTTTAGCACCACCTGATCCCTCCAGGACAAACTTTCTGAACGTCTTAACTGGGAGAGAGCACGTTTTGGGGCTTTTTTTTTTTTTTTTGAGATTAAATTAAACACTGTGTGGCAGTTTCACCATCTCCCAGACCTCCACAGTTACTCAGAGCAAGGCAATCACAGAGACCTGACAGCTAAAGCTTTCAGAAATCCGCACCATTCCCACACTGAGCACAAAGCCGATTCCTTTCTGATGACAACAGTCACGGAGAGATCAACATCTCAGGGAGGGAGTTGTTGTTCTCATAGCATCTTTAGTTTCAGACGCTTCCTTTCTCGCTCCCTAATCCTCAATCATTTCTACTCCTGAAAAAAACACGGGTAAACCTGCACCCAAACCACAGAAAACCATCTGCCCCAAACCACAGAGTGGCTGGCTGTGGATCTCCAGCAACAAAAAAAGCACGGAACAACAAAAAGATTCAGGTTGCTGCCACATCCACGGAACATGTCTTCCAGCTCCAATTAAACGCTTGAAAGAGAATTTTTAAAATCCACACAACCTCGTGAACAGGGACAGAAGGGGCTTCACCGGGGGGAAGGGGAGATGCAACCGGCCGATATCCAGGCAACAACGAAAAAAAAAAATCAACAAGTCCGCGCTGGGCTGCGCGGAGCAAAAGCCGCGTCGGAAGGTGCGGACGTACCTTGTTGAGGTGCCTTTCCTGACATCGCAGATGCTGCATTTGAAGGCTTCGGCGCTGTTCCTGAAGGTGCACACGCTACAATCCCAAAAGCCTTCGTCGGCTGCAGGTTTGGCTTGCCTTTTCGGCCTTGAGGAGGGGGAGGGAGAGGGGAAGCGTGTGTGTGTACGTGTGTGTTTGGGAAGGAGGAGAGAGGCGGCGGGAGGAGGAGGGAGAGGAGGACGAGGAGGAGGAGGAGAAAAAGAAAACACACACATGAGAAACCATGTTACACAGCCCCAAAACCCAGCGCCTGCTCGCACCGCCGCTCTCCCCCGGGGCCGGGAGCAGCCGACAAACACGGAGAGGGGCCGGGCCCGGAGAGGTGCGGGGGGCGCCGCGCTCCGCCCCGGCCCCGCCGGGCCGAACCGCGCCGGGCCGGGCCGCCCGCGTCCCCCCGCCCGCGGCGGGAGGGTGGGCGGGTGGGCGAGTTTGCGGGCTGGGAGGCGCGTTCCCTCCTCCACCTTGTTAAACCTCCCTTTGTCTGGGAGCGGCGAGTGCGCGGAGCGGGGAGTGCGAGCGAGCGGAGCCGCCATGGCTGCGCTCGCACCGCACCAGCCCTGGCACCGGCGGCAGGCTGGGAGACACCGGCACTCCTCCTCCTCCTCCTCCCGCTGCCCTTCCACGCTCCCTCCATCTTAGGAGCCTCCCTCGCTCCCTCCCCGCCCGCAGCACCCCCCCACCCCACCACCGTACCTGGCGGGGCGGCGCGGGCTCGCCGCCCCCTCCCCGTTCGCTCCCTCCATCTTAGGCGCCCCTCGCCGCCTCCCCCCCGCCGCGGCCGAGCACACGCCGGCGGCCGCCAGCCGGGGCCTACCCGCCGCCATCCCCTCGGCCGGGGCCGGGGCAGCGGCCGGGGCAGCCCCGCCGCGCTCCCTCCATCTTACCGCCTCTCCCCGCCCGCCCCCGCGCCCCCGCTCACCTGGTCGGGCTCTTCTTGTCGCCCATGACCATGGATCGGGGCCGCCCCTGCCCTGCGCACAAAGAAAGAGGCGAGGGGAGGGAGGAGCGGGGGGGGGGGACGGGGAGACGGGGCTGCCTCCGTCCAGCAGGCTCCGGCTGCTGCGCACCCCGCGCCGCCGCTCCTGCCACTGCCAGGCTCCGCTCCGGACTAGCAGCGCAGCGCAGCCCGGCGCCCTCCCTCCTCCTCCTCCTCCTCCTCCCTCTCTCCCTCCCCGCGCCGCGCCGCTCCGGCGGGCGGAGCTGCCGCCGCGCCGCGGCCAATGGGGGCGGCCCCGCCGCCGGCCCTGCCGGGGAGGGAGCGGGGAGGGAGTCGGGAGCGCCCCCCGCGCCGCCCCCGGCGGGTCCCACCCCCGCCCCGGCCCGGCGCCCCTCGGGCCGCCCCCCCT
>JAYRBT010000023.1:3737813-3781874 GCA_036023395.1 Myiotriccus ornatus | reverse complement strand
TCCCACCCCCGCCCCGGCCCGGAGCCCCTCGGGCCGCCCCCCCTTCCCCCAGCCCTCGCTCCGCGACCCCGCCGCGCCGGGAGCGCTCCGGCTCCGCGCAGCCTGCGGTGGCCCCTTCTTCTCCTTCCCTTCCCCCTCGCAGGACTCGCCGCCCGCCCGTCCCCGGGAGAGCGGGGCTGAGCCCCCGCCGCGGGGCGGCTGCGGGCGGGACCCGTCCTGCCTGAAGGGCGGCGGGTCCCGGCGGGTCCCGGCGGGGCGGCTCCGTGAAGGGAAGGGCGGCCAGACCCGGCTGGCCCGCTCGGTGCCCGCACTGGGAGTACCGGAGGGGCCGGGCAGCGGGAGCCAGCTCCTGCTCCGTGCCCTGACCTCGGGGCCGGGCCCCCGCTGCCCTCATGAGTGCCTCGGCCGCCACCTTCACGAGTTTCCTCTCCGCCCGGGGTCAGGTCACTGGCCCGCAGCGCTGCTCCCAGAAACGTTCCCATCAATCCCTCAGTGACCTGTCGGCTCCACCAAGCACGAGCTGTGGTTCTGCAAAACTCCCAAGCTGGTGAAAAGTGGCATTTCCCAAAAAGTGGCATTTCCCAAAAGCAGCCATCCTGCCCCGCGGTTCCCCACTGGGGCCTGGGGAAGCGCTGGGATGGCAGGCTGGACATGCCAAGGATGAGCTGTCACCGTCTTTGCTGACCCGCTTTCACTCAGGGACAGTTCCTCAGCATTGGTGGATGGAGGACTTGGGGGCCGTGAAGAGGAAGGACAGGGCAGGAGCAGTGGGTAAAGACAAAAGCTGGTTCGGCCACGTGCCTTGCAGGGCAGACATTTTTTCACCGTGCTTTCCCAGTTTCTCAGTGGCGACGAAGCCAAGCTTACAGCTCTCACCAGCGAGGAGAAAACCTCATCCCCAGGCAAGGCACAGCCCGGACAAGGCTGTACCTGAGAGCGTAGTGACCAGGGCTGCAGGGTGAGTGTGGAGACAGCCTGAGCAAAGTTGACCTATGGCTGAATACAAGGGAAAAAATAAAGAAAATTGTTACTAAAAGCCAAACCAGTCTAAGTGGCTTAAGGTGCAGGACAGGCACTTACCATGGCAGGAGGTAACACACCGATGGTTTGTACATTAAAGCTTTAGTAATCTGGACTCATGCATGAGCCACAGAGGGTTCTTCCCATCCACTGATGCCCATTTTAATAGCGAAATCATGCTGACAGAGTCACCTCCTGTATTTAATAGCTGCGTGTAATCCACTTACTCTGTCCAGCCCCCTCATCCCCACACAGGTAGTTTAACCCATGCTGGCACCTCCACCAACTACTTTAATTTCCAAACAGACTTCCAGTGACTTTTCCCTAAGCCACACAAGTTCCTTGAACAATACAGCAAGACGCAGACATACTCCAAGGGCAGAGTTAAGGTTGCACAATTATCACATGTAGGAAGTGTCATTTTCCCATTGCATCTGCTGTTTTCCAAACATTTTTGCTCTTTTAGATTACAGCAGTAACGTTTGCTTTGGGAATCTGTGTGGGAACAGGAGCTAAGCAGTGCTTATGGGGTCTGGTAAGCACAGAGACCTGGTGTGCAGTTGCTGCCAGAACTTCATGGCAATGGTGCTTACGGAGGCAAGAATACACTGTGTTTGGGGACAAGATCAGTGGAGAACCTGAGAAGAAGAAGAGAAAGGCAGAAAACACTGAAATTTTGACACAGGAGATGCTCCTGGTCCAACTCCTGTTTTCTGCCACAGGTGCTTCTCTTACCTCCACGTTGTTGTGTTAAGCAGAGCGACAGCCACCACAGGCACAGAGTAAATTATTGTGGAAATGCCAAGGAGCTGTGGCCCATTTTTAGGAAGCAATTCATCTCCTCAAAAAAGTTTCAGCGTTGCTGTTTTCATAGCAAAAGTTGTTTTCTTTCCAAAAACCTGCTATATCCTTCATTATCAATTTCCACTGGAAACCTTCCTTCCTCAGCAAATGACGCTTTCAAAGTCACATGTTAAAAACTTGGCAACCCAAGCATAGCGTGATTTCATTCAATACGTACATCCACTGGGAGGTGAGCATTCCCAGTATAATAAACACCCTTGGAGCCACAGTTTGGTGTCTCTTCCTTCATGGAGGGTTCCTGCAGGAGTGCTGTAGCCACTGGTGGGCTGATCCAGCCAGAGCTCTTGGGATGCTGCAGGCTGCAGGCAGCACTTCCCTGCTGACCCCTCCAGAGACCAACACACCAAGACAGAAACCATTGGCAGCAGTCAGGGCTGAAAAGACAGTCAGACTCAATGACAAGGACCTGACTGGGGTATTTCTTTCACACAGTGAGTTATCCTGCTGGCCTCAAAATTCACAGGCAGCACATCCCACTAACCATTTGGGGATTTTAATGGAGTTTGGGCTCCCATATCCTTGCAAGGCAGCCTTGAGCAAGTTATTTAGCACTTCTCCTTAACTCCAGCAATCTGGATGGAAAAGGAGTAAATTTCTAAATTTCTAGGTTCACACAGGAATTCTACGGCACAAGTTTTCAACCCAAACTTATTCCAGCCAAACGTTTTGAACTCCACAGTGATGTTCAGCTGGTGGTAAATCCACCTGAAGGAATTCCCACCCTTGCATCCAGAAGATGCCACTTTCTCATTTATGCCAAATGTGTGTTTATTTGAGAGCACTCTCAAGAGGATCCTGCCAACCCACTTCTTTCCACCTCTCCCCTTCCCTCACTACGTGTGTTTTTAATGACAAAAACCTTGTAAAGAGCCACTGGTTGCAGATGCTTCCAGTGCATGGCAAGAGACACGGCAGCAGGGAAGGCAGGCTCAGGGGGCTGGGAGATAGGGCATAAACCTTTTGGGCAAATCTGGCTGCCACAGCCTGTGCTGGGAGCTCTGGAGCAAATGGCTCCAGCACACCCTTCATGTCAGGGATGGAGATACTGGGATGAGATAGATGGAGCATCGTTACCCCTCTGCACCAGCTTGACATCCCCCTTACCCCAACAGCACCACAGCTACTCCTGCTTCCTTGTTTCAGCCCTGAAAACAGACAATGGTCCAAACTGCCAGTCCATCAGTCCGTAACCTCCACAGGAGCAGCAGCTGGCCAGGGATGCTCGGAGATGCACTCCCGAGCTTAGCACCCTGTTAGGAGCCTCTTCAGCACGGGGAGACCTCCAAAACCTGGAGTGCCAAGAGCGCAGGGATAATTCCCCACACCTGGACCATCGATATAAAAGGATTTAAAAATAAACTGGGGTGCTACACCCAGCCAAAGTCAGTATTTGTGCATAGGATTCAATGCCAAATATAAATATTAACTTGAGCTTCTCAGCTTCTCAGCCCCCTTGGTCACTGTGGTAAACACAGATTTTTGTAATTTTGCATCAGATGTGCGTAACTTCTCAGAAGTGACTGCTGCCCTGAACAGCCTGAAGTCTAACCACTAGGAAATTACTTTTCTGTGGATTTAATAAGGAATTTCTTACATAGGAGTTGGAATCAGGCTCAGGACACAGATCCCTCTATTAGTTTAGCTGGAGGTAAAAGGATCAGAAGTGATGCTGCTGCTCTGTGGGTCAGGGAAGTTGAGTATCCACCACACAATTAGCACCTTTTAGTAGAAGTGGGTAGAAAGGGAAATTAGCAATTGAGGGTAGAAATGGTGAACCAGCTACTCAGGAGCACCTTAACAGCCAGCATTCATTCTGCCCATGTCCTCCTGAAGAAGATTAAATGTGTTTAGCCTCCCCAGGTTTCCAGGATGAGGCAAAGCTATCCAGGGGTGGAAGAAAAAGAGGCTGTGTGCAAGCCGTCAGACTTCACACAAAGCAGCATAATGTTTGCCATACATACGAGCATCCTTGGCAAGGAAGGCAGGAGCCTGTGCTCAGAAGCCTGCAAGTCTTCACCACAAAATAAAATACCAAACCAGAAAGCCCAGGGGCACTGGTGGCCAACAAACTGCACCCTCTCTTGCTTTCAAAGCACAGCGTTAACTGCCGTCGGCTTTGGATGCCAATGCCAGAGAGAACTCAAGAGGAAACTACTCTTGGAAGTCTCACTTAGCACTCGACAACATCTTTGAATATGTGGCCCAGGCTGAGTTCATAAGCTTTTTGGGGAAGGCGTTGTGCTAGGGATTGTGTAAACACAGCGCTGGCTGATGGATGGCCCTGGTGCACCACGGAGATTTATGCATGCTCCAGAAAAACGTCCTGAATTAACAAGCATCTTGGACTAATACAGGGACACTCAGAGACTTCGCTGATAATTGTGGGAGAGAAACAAATGATAAGGAAAAGTTATCAGGCAGTGTTCCATTTTCCATACTTCAGTAAAGAGTTGGATGCAGGGTCAGATGGGATACTTTTAGCTGTGCTGGGAGCAAAAGCGTAGCAAAGTGGGCAAGGGATTGAGCAAGGAAGAGCTGGAAAGAAGATCATTGGTAGAGGTCCTCATAAAAACACCTTGGGATAAGCATTACTTGATATTTTCTTTAGTGACCCCATTAGGAAAAGAAAGGATTGTGCTTATAAGGTGAAAATGAGAAGCACAATATCACAATGGAAGAAGAGAGTAACTTGAAGAGAGCAAAATAGAAATGGGATGAAATACAGTATTATGGACATTGACGGCTGGGTACTCATAATCAAACTTTCTCACTTCGAGCAGAAGCTCGTTGGTGTGGCACCCAGGAGGAACAAGAGCTCTCTCAGAGGTGTTTTTGTGCCACTGGTGTGACTTGCTTCCTGAAAAGGCCAATGACAAGAAGGGGTTATCAGAAGTACCAATGAATAGAGACAGGGAAGCATTTAATGCCACTGAACAGTGCACAGGCAAGACCTTGCTAGAATTCTCCAGACGAAGAAAAAAAAATGCATTTAAGCATGAAGAAGAGTTTCTAGGATGGTAAGAGGGATGGAAAGCCTGTTTTATGAGAGGAGTCTCTACAAACTGAACTTGCTCAGCCTAAGGAAACAAAGGCTGGGAGGAGATACGACCACTCTAAAGTACACTGGGGAAGGAGGCAGTGCATTGCAGCAACAAAAGAGGCAGTAGACAAGAATGAAGAGCACAACTGATCCATGCTGGACATGTGGGCTGGAAACTAGACATCTGTTTCTAACCTTCAGAGGAAGAAGGAACAGAAACAGCTTTGCAGTGGGAGGAGCAAAGGCAGTCAATGTAAAGATGGACTTTGATCACTTACAGAAGGAACCGGAGTCCCTCCTGCCCCTGTGATCCCACTGAGGTCAGAGCCCACTGCTGTCACCAGAGTCTTGATTCTCCTTCCTCACCCACCCACAGCAAATAATCTCATCTGACTCATTCCCAGCCATCAGATTTCAGTAGATGTTGTCTCAAGGGAAGGGGAGAGGTACAGGCAGAAGAAAACTCTTCATCCAGCTCTTATGCCTAGAAATGGATTTCTCAAACACCCAGAGATTTCCGATTTGCTTCTAAATTTGGTATGTGGTTTTTTTTCCTCCCAGAAAACTTAAAACTTCCTGTATTCAGCAAAATAAGGGTATTTTTAAAGTTTTCCTTTTTTTTTTCTTTAATCTATTTTTAGATAGTGTTTCATGGTTTCTTTGAAAAAAAGTTTTAGAACTGAATTAGCAAGCGATCAAATGCCGACTATCAGGAACTTCAAACAGCCAGCCAAAAACTTTCTATCAGAAACAGCCCGTCGAAGAGCAACGTAGGAGAAAAAGGATCTGAAAGATGAGGAGCAATATGCAAGCAACAGCCAGTGCCAAGAATCTCCAGGGTCTGTAAACCCTTAAAATGCCAGACAGACTGGAGTAAAAACCAGCCTGAAAGGTAGAGAGGCATAAAACACTCTGCGTGCAACAGCGTTGAATATAAAACTGGCTGAGTAGAAAAGAAAGCCAGCAAAAACTAGAGGCTCTAGCTAAGCATCCTGCACGCTGTACTGTGCAGATAGCAAAGGCTGTGCAGTTTAAATCTGTAATCCCTTCCCAAGCAAAGAGGCTTTTGCAACAGCGCAATCTGGATGTCACCAGCATATGAATAGGCATCTTGGGACTGCTCTGGAGAGCAGAGGTCAAAGTTTAGTGATGTATGTACTTGTCTCCCTAATGGGTCTTATTGATTATTATCCATAGAAACAAGCAATGTCTCCAAATCTGCCTCCCCCTTTGGGCTAGATGCTGGCAACCAGGAAAAAGCACCTTGATCTTCTAGGTTCATGCTGTTTGTAGAGTGTTGAAAGCCTGCGATGAGGAAAGATGCAAAGCTGCTGAACAGACTAGTGAAACACAGCAAGTGGAAAACGGTCAGCAGATCTGTGTAATGCACAGCAATGATACATGGGAGCACAGTGTCAAAAAATAACACCTTATAAAGTATTTTTTTAAAAAATTAGGGTAATACGGGGTGGGGGGGGAGAGAAAATCAGCATTGCAATTCAATCATCTAAGTGAATTATGTGTTGTGGAAGGGGCTGAAAAACCCCAGCACAGACAAAGCCAAATCCACACTTGTCCAACCACAGGTATTCCAGACAGGTACCTTAAATATTGCAGTGAAACTGTTCAATCTGTGATACAAAATGGTATCTTCACAGGACAAACACAGTTTTGTTGTGGCGACTTCAATGGCAGAGCAAAAAATTTCAAACGGCACCAGAAGCACAGGACCAAAAGTACCAGTGGTGGTTTGTCCTATCACAGTGAGCACTGCTGTGGCAGCCAGCCAGCACAGTGGTGTGAGCAAAGCCAGCTCAGGTAGGGCACTGGGAACGCCCTCGGGTGGAGACTAATCTGATAAATAAGCAAGAGTAAGAGTGATTATCAGACCTCCTCGAACTTCCTGAGTCTGCAAGGTAGAGCCAGAGAAAGCAGGCTCACTCTGGAGAGTTTGGTACTCCCACTTCTGGCTGCTGGTTGAAACTGGGGGGAAAAACCCAACCCTCAGCCCTGTCTACAATATTTCAGAATCTCAGAAGACATCCCTTCTGGGTTTAGGTTTAGAAACAGGCTCAGGCAGCAGGGAGGTCCTGTCTCTTTCTGGAGATGTGTGTTCACCTCCATATGTGGACACAAGGCCACTAAGGCTGGTCCCACTGATGAGCTGCCTGAGGTCTGTCTGTCTGCTCTGCCCATCCTCATCGTCACCCACCCCACAGTTGCAGGCTGAAGAGGGGCAGAGGAGGTTGGCAGCAACACTGGGCTCCCCTGGGCAGCAACAGCCCCTTCCCACTAGTGCCAAATGCCATTTTCTGGGCTGTTCCTTGCACACCCACCCTGGCACGTGGAAACACAAGAGCTCTGTGCACACACTCCTTTGGCCTCGCAGAGGGTTCTCCCTGCAGGGCAGGGATGAAGAAAGCCTTGCAGCCCAACAGAGGACCATGTAGGTGACTCCTGCTCCTGGCTCTGTGGGACGTGCAGCTTGCTTGCACAGGTTATAAAAACCTAGTTATCTACCTGCACATCCTCACATTAAAAAAGATGGGTCTGCACACCTGAAGAAGAAGAAAAGCTTGTGAGTATAAAGCATAGACTGTGTCATCGATATTGAGGCCGCAGCAAAACCAGATCAGCAGTGACTGCGCTTACTCCAGTGGAACTGTAACAACATGATCCCAGCCCCTGCCAGGAATGTTGTTGTTCAATACACATCTAAGTCACAGAGCAGCAACAAGCCTGCTGCACACACAATTTTCTTCCAGGTACAGCAAATCTGGCTCACTCTGGGGAGCGTGAAAGGACCAGCTCCAGGCAGTCAGAGATGCTGTGCTCTGTGCAGCTGGCATTAGGATCGCTGGCATCTGGTGGGAGTGCAGCTACTCAAGACTCACCAAAACAACAACAACAACAACAGAAAAGCCTCTTTTCTCCTAGAGTACAGCTGAATTCCCTTCCTCTCATTCCCTTAACAGATGTCAGAAAAAAGCATGAATGGCTGCTGCTCTGTGCTCGACTCACAGCTTTCACGCTTGCTGCAGAGCTGGCCTTCTGCTTCTGAACCCAGTTCTGGAAGGTGTTGCTTTTCCAAAAGAAAAATTGAGAGAAAGGGAAAAAAAACTCTTAAATACTTAACAGTAAACTCCTTCAAAAGAAAACTTGCTTCAAGCCAAAAAACGTTTGCCAAGTTTCAACTAAACGTGAATTTTCACGACGCTGTAATAAACACCTCAATATGGGGGTTTCAAAATGAGAATGCCAAGACAACTTTGCTCCAAGCAGTTAATATATATATAATATATAACTTTTTTAAAAGAAAAATCAAACTACCCCAAGGAGACATTTTATGGTGCTTCAGTTATATATACATATTAAAGCAAAACAAACAAACAAAAACAAACCAACAAACCAAACAAGTCAAATACAGAGAAAGCAAAATGAAAAGCCATAGATTCATGTGTTGCCCATCATCCCAGTCATGCAGGAAGATGTAGGCAGGAGCAGGACTCTCCCTAGAACCAGATCACAGGTCTGGATGCTATTGTGGCAGATTAACCTGGGACCATTACAGGAAGGAAGCATTTCCAGGTGAGAGAAGGGGTCTACATCAGAAATGCTCTTGCAGAACCTACCTGGCCATTTTACCTCATCTAGACTCCAACCAGGGTTCCCAGGGACTCTGAATCCAAGTCCAGTGCCCTGCATGCTGCACCAAGTGGTGCCTGCTGTGGCTGTAGGTGTGACGGGCTCCAGCAAGGCTCTCCAGCAGCAGATGGTGATGGTGTGAGCCACTAAACATTCCTGGGACTGGAAGAGCCTAAGTTGCTGACTGCTCAGATGTTGAATGGCTTTTCCTGTGCTTAGGCTGGTGCACAAGGTGGGATCCTGAGAAAGCAGAGCTCTGGGTGCGAAGCGTGAGCACACTGATCTCTTCTCAGGGCCAAGTCCGGCTGCCTGGCTTGCAGACAGCTGCTGATTTGTTTTGGAATGTACAAAGATGCCCTTAAATCCAATTTGGGCATTAAGGGGAAAATAAACCCATGAGTGCCGTATGGTGGCTCTGCAGCCCCAAAGGCACCTGCAGCTCCAGAGGTGCTGCCATGACTGGTCCAGAACCAGTGTCACGGTGCTGCCAACCACAGCATCCCTGCAGAGATGAGCAGTGGGACTCTGCTGCCATGGGGACCAAAGGCCTTAGGCTGGTTTTAATTCTGGCCAGCTCCCTTGTGCTGTCACACATAGGACAGATTGGGAAAGCTGCAGCGAGAGAACAACCCATGTTTCTGCAGGGAAGGACTGCAGCCATGAGTTAGCTAGACCTGTCCAAATAAAGGGGGGAAAAAGCTACTTATGTTGTTTCCCCAGCCTCAGACCAATATGCATTCCTAGGATCAATTCATAACAGGTTGTTATGTTCAGAGCTAAAATTAATCTTACATCAGGAGAATGAATTAAAACAATGAAGAGCTTCCTGCATCCATTGCTAAAAAAATTAATCATCTAAGAGCTTCCTTTTCTACTTTCCAACCGGCCACCTTGCTTTCATTCAAGGAAAGCCTGAGTAAAAAAATGAAAAACCGTTTCCAGGTGGTTTTGGTTAAAGCAAACAAAGAGCTTGAATTGTGTCAGAGCCTGCTTTCAGGCAGAAGGTGCAGGGTTAGCCAGAAAGAGTGAACCACCACTGCTGAGATACAGCCACTGGCCTAATTAGGTGGAATAGCTATTAGTGATTCCACCTAATTAGATAATTAGATTAATTATCTAATTAACTGAGATTGTTGTTAGACAAAGGCAGGTAGAGCTTCAGAGGTGATAAGGAAGACATCAGGGCAAGGTTACTCTGATTTATATTGATTTCTTTAACAGTTCAAGAACTCCCCTGGTTCCCACATTTATTTACCCAAGTCTCGCTCCTCCGGGGTTGTTTTAAAGTGATTAAAGCAGGGAGAAAGGGGGGGTTGTTCTTTTAAAAATGGAGAGGGGGGGGAAAAAAAAAAAAAAGAAGGAAATTTCACTGCAAGGATTCAGTGGAGGAGAGAAACCAGACCAAGAAGGGGAATGTGTTGTGGATGAGAACTGCCTCTGCCCCCCCTCCACTTCTTGTGCTTGGATTCTGCAGCGCATCCTCCCCGCGGACCTTTTTGGCGATGCAGCGTGTTTGTCTTTGGGGAGAGAGACAACATGTGAGCTAATGATGCACCAACACCGAGCGGGAGCTGTGGCGCTGGCAGATTTTTCTCCATCGCTCGCTCTTTGCTGGCAGTGCTGGTGGGAACCACATGCCAATTAAGGAGGCCTCGTTGCGGTAGACGTGGCGTAAAAGTAGCATTAGAGCATCCTGCCCCAGAGACCCGTCAGCCCTGAATACCCGAGGGCAAGCGCAAGGCAGGTTTGCAAGTTTAATAAGCCAAGTCCTCCTCGCTCAGGCGTGAAGATAATATTATGCCAGGCAGGCCCCGGGTGGAGGAGGCAGAGCTGGAGCCTGTGGCTTGCAGGATTTCAGCCACCTGCTTTGAATTTCACCACCACAGAGTCAGGCCCACAGCTGAGCCCGAGTTTTAGGAGGCACAGGAGGCCACGCAACCAAGTCGACCCTGTCCTTCCCGTCCTACAGCTATTGTTAGATGCATCAAGGAATTTGACCCACTTTGGGAGTTTCTGGTGGTTTTTCACATTCCATTTGTCCTTTCTGACTAACATTTTGCACTCGTGTGTCACAGCCCTGGCTCTGCTCCCTGTGGTGGATGCTCAGATTGCTGGAAAAAGATCCAGCTGCTGTATCCCACTGTGCTTAGACTTTCTGAGCTCTGAGTGGATCCAAGGCACCACCCACACTGGGTTTTGAGGCATCCTCTCCACATGCCAGCTCCACCTAGCATCCTCCTTTCTCACCAAGCTTCCCTCCTCCAGCTGGCTCTTTGAATTCAGACCTTAAAGACTTTGCACACTTGCTCACACCAAAAATCACAAGCTTTGCAGACTAGGACATTATTTTTGCAGAGGCCAATAACAAGTGCAACCCCAGGTGGGCTGTTCTCTGCATTTTGGAGCTTGGCTGGTCTCTGCTCACGCTGCAGAGCACAACAGAATTTAGTGATCTGGTGAGTAGTGTGTCCTCAGCACAGGGCCAGCTCTTGGGCTCACCTCCCTATAGGAATCCTCACAAATCAGCCAGCTGGCAGAAGGAAATGGTTTACACACCTTGTCAAGAGCTCACTTACGGTTTCTCTTCTCTAGCTTTGGTTGATCCCACAGCTATACCAGCCCCTTCCCACTATAAATGCCTCACCATCTCTTCCTCTGTCTTCTGCACACCTCTGAGGTTTCTCTTTCATACACCCTCATATCGCTTGACTTCTTCATTCAGCCTTAATACCTGTGTATAATAATAGCTTAATAACTTTATAATAGCTTCAGCCTGTCTCCTGAGAGGTACAGAAATAAAACCTGTCTTCCCTAGGTGCAGAGACTACGTTAACAGATCCATTACTGGTCACATCACAATCATCAGAATTCTCAGCTCCCATTGCCCCTGCTCCAGTGTGTGTGCCTTGGCATCCTTTTCAGCAAGATGCTCCACCCAGGCCACAGCAGCATCCCGTGGAAGAGCTGCAGAGTATAAATGTCACGCCAGTGCCTCGGGTACTGCATGAGGCTGGGCAGCCTGTGCCCTGCCAGGTGTGGACTGTCAGGCTGCCACTCTCCCTTCCTGCACCCTGCAAGGCCACAGCCACAATCTCAGGCAGAACTTGCTCTTTCCCAACAAAACACTCAGGTCTCCACGGGAGCTAAAGGGTTGCGAGTACAGACCAGCCACTCGCTGGGAGCCGCCGGCCATCTGGTAGGAGTATTGGAGCAAGCTACTTTCAAAGCCAACAGACACTTCTTTTGCAGAGTTTTTCCACTGTAGAGAATATCACAAAAATTTCTATTTTGTTGTGTCACAATCCTGGTAGCTAAGAGAGATTTTTATCATTTTCAACAAACACTGAAACCCATCCCTGGCCTTTGGGAACGAGTTCTCTTCAACTAGCTGTGGGATGTGATGCCCAGGGAGAAGACTGGTCCCCAGGAGGGTCACACTGCCTCTCCCCAGTGGTTTTGGACTCCTTGGAAATCTGTCACCAGTGCACCAAGGCTGTCTCCCATTAGCCAGCAGGACAGAGGCAGACCACAGGCCAAAAGGAATGAACTTAAATTAAATTACTCCCAGCAGCAGATTTTCAATCCCTATCACAAAATCTGCTGTTCTGCTACTGTTTTCATCCAGTTCAACAAGGGTGCAGGAATAGGGCTGCTCAAAATCAGGCAACAAGTTAAAGCTGCAGGCTGATCATCCACAGAATCCAGTGGCATTAACATGCTGATCACATTTGGTGCCCAAGGGCCCAGGTGGGCAGTTATTTCATTTTTGGGCGCCTGGAAATTGAGCAGCGCATCTCACTTGCATCCTCAGAGTTCAAAACCCAGAGGACAGTAAATCAGTGAATGGTGCACAGGCAGTGCATTGACACTCCTCAGCATAAATATCAATTTTCACACTGTGGTCAGGTTCTGTTAGTGTGGGGAATTGGTGTGGCAACGGGATTTTAACGAGGTCTGGTTGCGATTAATCCCTCTCTAGGCAGTTCCTCTAAATGACTTGATTCCTTGCAATCGCTCAGGAATTACAAGACTGAAGTGAACTGCAAGGGACCACAGTGAACATGTGCATGAAACTATCTGAGGCTGCAAAACAAAGGCACTTGCTGGAAATTATTAAAACAGCACAAAAACATGGAACTCGCCCAAAATGGAAGGTACATTGGAAGGGGTAAGAAATATCATATTGCAATTATTGCTGTATAGGATATGACAGCAAGACAGAGCCTACCTATGAAAGAGCATTCCAATAGCAGAGCAAACCCTGTGGCCAGGCCTGGACACTGTGGTGGGGGACATCCATCCCGGGTGACAGGATGCATCAGCAGCCCCGACAGGGTGAGATAAAGCAGTAGCCTGCAAATAAACTGAAGTCAGTCACTCAAGTTCCTGCTCTTACATCATCCATCCCCTTGCTCTTACCCCTGCAGCAGAGAAGATTCCCTGGCCAGAAGGCAGCCTAGCTGCTGCCAGAGTATACTGGGAAAAGGGAGAGGGAGTTTGCTTTGCAGGGGAAGCAAACGCCTTCCTCCAGCCGATCTCCATCGCTCTTTATCTGCCCACAGCTGCTCACAATCTGGCCCCGCAGATAAGGAAGGCAGCGCTCCTCATCCTTCCCTTTCCTCCAGCTGGCGAGGTCTGGCAGCTTCGCATTTTCTGGAGCTGGGAAAGGCAGCGCCACGTGGCAGACAAGCCCATGGCCAAGTCCCATGGCTTTGGCTGGAAGGTGTGGCAGCTGTCCACGGGGATGGCAGGCACGGCAGAGCAGGCACACGGGCTCCGGTGTGGCAGCTGTCCACGGGGATGGAAGGCATAGCAGAGCAGGCACATCTGCTCCAACCCATAGCCCTCCCTGTGCTTTGGGAGGGTGGTGAGGGCAGGGGCTGGTCTGGATCCCTTCCAGATCCATCCCTTCTCTTTATCCTTTTTGCCATCCCCCTCCCCAGCTGTAGCAGTAACTCAGTACCCTCCTTTTTTCCAGCTCAGCAATATGGCTCTGTCAAGTGTATCCACTGTGAAAGGGCCAAATTCATCCCAGGTGCCCACACAGAGGCTTAACTGGAGGGACACTTGGGATGGATTTAGCCCATTACACAGCGTGTTAATCATATTACTGCAGAAATCTGTGCAGTTCCCAAAGCACAAGCCGACGAATCCTCCTGGAGCCCGACAGGCCTCGGAGCCTCGTTCCAGCATGCCAGAGGTTCTTTTATTCATTAATCATATTTGCTTAATAACCTTGTATCTCTCCAGTGGAGGGAACTGCCAGGCTCACATAAGGTAATTGTGGGATGGCTCTCCTGGAGAGCTGGAAGTACTGGCATTTTCAGCCGGTGTGTGTGTGGCACAGCTCCAGGGTAATTTCCCTCCTCATCCTCAACCACAAGGGCACAGGGAGGGATGCGAAGCCCTGCGGATGCTCCATATCCTTCTGTCAGTGCTTCTCCTTCAATCTGTCAGCAAAGTTTATGACAGTGAATTTATAATGTTCTGGGTCTGAGCTGCCTCTTGATTGACAACCCCCTGTGCAGCAGCAGCACGTTTAGTGCAGGTAATTACTGAGGGTGTCAGGGAAAAAATTGTGGAGAAGATCCTGTACGCAGCCTGTTAATTGTAACTGTTCCTCTCGCTAAAAGTTTTGATAGGTGTAATCCATCAAATATGCTTTGTGCAACTTCACAGTGGTTGACTAAAGGCCAATTTTATTGCTTTAGAAATCAATGGGAGCAGCACTGCTGGAAGCAGAAGATCCCGTTGGTGTTTCTCATCTCTGTATCACCACCCGGTGTGCAAGAGGAAGGTGCTGATTCCAGAGCCTGCTCCTCTCCGCTGCTCACTCACCCCGTGAAGTGTCTATTGCTGTCGTCCCAGGAGCACTTTTTGCTCTTGTAGTCTATTAAAGCCTGAGATTAGCACTCGTGTTGTTCCAGCATGTGGTCTCACTTTGTAGCTGAGGTTCAGGAACTTCCCTTTGATTAGGCTCACTGAGAATCAAGCTTTTTGAATATCCTGTGATTATATCACCAAAAATCTTTAACTGGAACATTTTCCAAACTCTCTGTTGTTTGTGTAATGTTTACCAATCAGCATAAGATTCTTCATCACAGTACACTCCCATTTACACCACAGGGCAAGGCAAAGTGACAGCCCACTACAATCCTCAGTGAGTTTTTTCCCCGCTGTTATTTAGGAAAAGGATTCCCAGCTGGCAAATGCTGTGGCCGGAGCATAGAAGTGGTATATTTGATTGATCATTCCCATCCAGTACTGTCCACCTACCCCACAAATCTGTTGCACCCCAGTAGATGATGCACAGTCTCTCCAAGGGCTGGGGGGCTCGGGGGGGCTGGGCAGTGCCCACAAGGACATGGGGAGCATCTGGGAGCAGCTGGTTCCTCCTCCAGGGCGAGGATCAGTTTCACATCAGCAGCCTCATGGATGCAGTTAAACCGCAGCCTGGGCCAGTTTTAAATCAAGCCCAGATGGGCCCTCTCTTTCTTCCAGGGGGTGGTAAATCCACTTCAAATCCCACCAACCTGGGAGGTGCTGGGTAAGGCCCCTTGAACTGGCAAGGGGCAGGTTTTACCTGGTGCTCTGTGTGCTGCCAGCACTGCAAGCTGCCTGTTAATCCTTCACACGATGGACGGTGATCTGCACTTATTCCTGGTTTACAGACAGAAAAATGAGAGAGGACAGGCACCCAGGGACACCCGGGCAGCACACGTGAGGGGTGCTGCTTGGGGCACAGCAAAACACTCCTCCGCTCCTCCTCCTTGGCTCATCCCACCGGAGCAGCACATCCCGCTCCGACGCAAAGCAGAAGTGACACTGACGGAGTACGACGGGAATGCCAGTGCTCTTCCCATCAACAGCAACAGGGAAACCAGGGAAAGCATATGTGCATGGAGCTGTGTCACTCTTCCTTCTGAAATGCACTACCCGAGTCCCTGTTCGGGGAATAGAAAATCAGGGACCTGCTGGCACATGGTGGGAAACAACTTGGGAAATGCAATCGAAATGCTTTTTGAAAGCAAAGGGAAAAGCAACACCCTCCCAAGACAAGGAGACTAAAAAGTGCCTCAGCTATTTGGGAACAGATACAAATACAGGCAGGCTGGTTCTGGCAGAGTCATGATATTGTTCAATAACACTGCTGGAAAGCTAACTGCATAGTTTAAAATCAAGCTTAATAAGTAGTAGCAATGAAGATACTAGTTCTGAAGTTACAGGGTTAGGAGAAAGCAGTCTAGTCTAAGTTCCATGTTAATGGCTGAATCAATGGATAAGAGCAAGAATCTGGACTTGGTCTAACTGTATAAACCTGCTTGATATTTCAGCAGCGAGATATTTTTGCCTTGGTTCTCACAGAGAAAAATACACTCATTTATTTCCCCGAAATACCATATTATGATGGATGCAACTGCCAAGTTATAGCTAATGGATGTAACATGATGGAAAACATCATTATTTAGGTGTGGGAAATTGTTCTTTAGGAATCCAGTGTCTGTAGCAAACCTGCACTTCTTGAACCTCAGTTCCACAACGCATTTCAGATGTGGATTTTAAGTGACTGTTTCTAATTAGTCTATCACAGAGCCCTGTCAAAATACCTTTTGGAGAACGGCAATAACGTGTGCGCAGGATTTTAAACCGCATCCAGGGAGCAGCTGTGGAACTCGATGCTTGGCTGAGCAGCAAGAAGACAAACGTGGTGACCATCCCCAGCGCTCGTGGGTGCTGCTGCTCCTGTGGCACTTGTCCCCCCCATGTCCTCTTACAGGGAAGGTGCCTGGGGACATGACAGCTGGCAGTGCAGATCAGGCTGGTATCATGACATCTGTGAGAGGCTGTTCCCGAGGGCCCTGCAGCTCCCGTCTCCCACAGCACGGGTACCCAGGGGCCACGCTGCGGGGGTGAGATGGCTGGCACTGCTAAGAGATGTTCCCAGCTGCACAAGGAAATTGTGAGCTCCCTGGTGACACATGGCACAGGAGGAAGGCTTGTGCTGCTGTTTCCCGCAGGAAAACAAAAAGGAGCGAGCAAGGCATGTGAGTGCTGGATACAGCAATGCACCCAAGCAGTCCAGATGCTGCAGAGAAAATTCATCCTTGTTTTGGGGTTTCCCTTTGCTGCCCCAGGTGATGGAGTCAGCCTGGTGTAATGCCAGAGGAGAGCTGCTCTCTGCCCAATGGGGCTCTGTAACTGCCCTACACTGAGCTTCCTTTGGCCATTTATTCACAGCCCAGCACTGACTCACTGCAGTGCCCCATCACGCTGCCCAGCCTGAGTGACACAGGCCAGAGCCCAGCAGCCCCAGCCAAATGCACTTGCAGCTTACACAGCACTTCCTTCCAGCAGAAGAATCTCCTCTCTGCTCCCCCTGCAAGGGCACATATATAAACATTTGCAGCTGGCTCCCATCAGCCACACACAGGCCAGTGCTTCAGGTGTCTGATAAATGTTCCTTGCTTCCTATTAATGCTTCTGCTGTGTATCAAAAGAAGCATTAAACCTGCCTCTCCAGCCTTAGCAGGGGCACTCCTGACAGTTTCGGCTGTGCTGGAATAACACGCTTTGCTACTTCAGGGCTCGTTTGTGCTCCTGGAAGTGAACAAGCAACTCCCATTGGATCCCCTCTGCTCAAGGGATGGATTTCCAAGCACTTTGAGGGTGCCTTAGCAAGTTTGAGAGGTGCACAGCATCCAAAGAGTGGGTGCTGTGGGATGCTACCAGATCATCCCTGTGCTCAAACAGGAGGGAGACTCCAGCTGCAGTTATGTGGGCTGAGCCCTTCTGGTCACTCAGGCTTGCCTGGCATCAGAGGAACCACCTGCTCTTACCAGCTCTGCTACCAATGAAAGGGCACTAGCAACAGTCTCTCATTAGCTGATTGGGAATTAATGATAATCAACTTGTACCAAACCTCCATCTCCAGCAGTTGTGTGACAGTCACTGTCATGTACAGAGTTCTCTTCTGCTTCTCCCAATTGCCCCCAAAAGCCCACACACGGCCTCAATGACAACAGCAGAAAAGAAATGAAGCAGCAATAATTATTATTTTAGAATGCCAATTCTTAGCTCACTATTGTTACTTCTGCTGCACATTATAGGGTTTTAAGCACTTGGCACAGTCCTGAGTTTTTAGAGGTAAAGACACCATGCTGGATCCACCAGCCCGAGAGGAGAAGCTGCTGCTGCTCCACGGCCTCAGCACATGCACAGTATAGAGCACACAGATACACAGACACACACACATATATATATATACATGTGTACATGGCTGGCCACACACATCACAGAGAGGCACTCACACAGAGCCAGCACCAGTGGCCTCATCCTGCTCCTCTCTCTGGCTGGACAGGGTGGAATTCCACTAGTAGCAAAACATGTGCATAAGGTGGGCCATGGACCCCTTCTCCTGCCAGCAGCAAATCCAGTCCTACACAAACCTTGCCAGGGGAGCTGTCGTGCTGGGAGCCGGGGGAATCACAGAACTCACAAGTTTGGGTTAGAAGGGACCATAAAATCATCCAGTTTCAACCCCCGTGCCACGGACAGGGACACCTTCCACTACACCAGGAATGCAAAGGCTCAGCTCTTGAGCCAGCACACGGCCCCTCGAGCTATCCTCACTAGAGCTGGTACCTGTTGCAGAGCCAGTCTGGAGGGGAGCTGCATGAGGCTGTTTGACGGTGAGAGAGAGCTGCAGGGACGAGGAGGGGGAGGAGAGCAGTGCCACAGCCACTCTTGCCCACCGAGCAGGGAATTCCATCCCAGAGGGGCAGATGGGAACCGTGGCCACCTCCCAGGCGTGCAGCTCCACATGGAGCAAGCCCCTGCAAACAGCCCTCGTGGAGGGGTCCCTGCCCCAAAGGAGTGGGGACACGCCCCGGAGCAGTCCCAGCACACAGGTCAGGGCATTGTTCTGGCCACGCTTTTCATCACCCGGCCCACACAGAGGGCTCACAGCTGCTGGGGGTTTTGTTGGGCTTTTCTTTTTTTCTCTTTCATAGCTGGGAGCTTATTGTGCATTTCCAACAGCAACCGGGCGACCCAGGTGATAATTCAGCTGCCACTCGGCCTGGCAGCAGCACAACTTGGACACGTTTCAGACACCTGGCATCACGCAAGGAGGGAGGGAGACAAAGGGGATCGATACCCTCTGCCCCAAAGGCAAACAAATGGCATCGATTAACTCCAGTGGCCGCAGAGACTTGCAGAAACGACCTGGGATTCGGCAGGTCTCAGGGAGACAAACTCCTCCATCTGTTTCCCTCTGTAGGGAAGTGGTTTGGCATTCCCCCGTGCCTCCTCCCCCGAGCAGAGCTGTGGGGTGAGTCCCTGTTTGCTCCATCTCTCAGATGTCGGAGGCCAAACCCACACAGGGGCAAGAGGACCCAGAAACCTGCCATCCCCACGGGGATCACTCCTTGAAGGAGACAAACATTAAGCAGGAAACACATTTCTTTGCCACAAATATAAGCAGTGCAGTTACAGGCTTTGGAGACAGGTGTGTGGAGAGAGAAGCAATCCATGCCTGTAGCTGCCAACGCCTCCTTTCATGTCCAAAGCATCCTCTGTGTGAAGCAGTGGGTGGCTGCTGGGATACACACACAGTTGCAGCCCAGAACCACAGCCTGGGTCCTGCTTTCCTGGAAATGGGTCTTGGTCCAGGGGTCTTTACACACACATTCTCCTTCTGGGATTCAGCTCAGGCTCGGACTCCCCCCTCCGCCCTCCCCTTCCCCACAGCCCCTCCCAGCATTTCCTGCAATTCATGACTCCATGCTTGATGGAGGTCGGGAGTAAACACTTTTGTCTGAACTAGCCACTCTGAACTGAATTCCCCTCTAAATTTTGGAGGGGCTGGCATTCACCTGGCAGGGCTCAGTGGGACCCCCCAGCCAGGCAATGAGCAAAACTCCCCAGACCCTGTCTCAGCACTGGCCTGTAAAGAGGTCACGGCCCCCTGTGAGTGGGACACTGCTTTGTAGGGCAAACCTCATCCTCACCAGTGCTGCTGGCAGCCTCCTTCTGCTGCTCTTAGTTTGTCCCAGGGGCTTTCCCTCAGAGCTGCTGTGCTCCTGCTGGCTTTTCCTCTCCTCTCCTCTCCCTTCACCCTTACACTGCTCTTCTGGCTGCCCAGCTTGATACTCAGCCAGCAAGGACATAAGCCACTGATAAAAGGAGAGAGGCTTTTATTTATTATTCAGCCATCTCCAGGGTTTCGGTGCCACAATGCATTACCCTACTTCCCATATCCATTATTTATTTCCTGGTTCAACACAGGTAAAGCTAAAGTGAATGTGAAAGATGTTTGAAGCCCATACACAAAAGATTAATCCAGCCCAGCTTCCCCAAGCTGAAATCCCTTCTCTGCTCAAAACTTGAACTGAAGATGAAATCCCACTCCTGCTGAAGTCAAAGAGACTTTTAAATAATGGATTTCAAGGGCTCAAAGCCTTAACTGATGTTGGAAGGAGGAGTGGTCCTGGATGCAGGGGTCCCCTCCTGGGTAGCCCAAAGAAGGTCTGCCACACCATCTCTCCATTTTTTTGGGGCAGGGCTGCCCTCACTATCTCCCACAGGAATGGTTCTGAGCTCCCAGGCAGCCGTGACACCAGTGTTGTGAAACAAAGACATCTTGGGATCTTGCTACTTCTTTCTTTCTTTTCTTTTTCTTTTTTTTTTTTTTTCTGGCATGGAGCGTTCGAAGGGAAGCAAATTCAGGAAGCGGAGATGTTCCCGAGCCTTTGGGTCACAGCCTTACTGCCATCTGCAGAGGAAGCAATCAGATGTCACCTCAAACCCCTGAATCCCAGGCTGGCCCCGGGGGCTGTCCCTGCAGGCTGCCTGCCATGCCCCCACCTCCCCTGGCACCAACTCTGGGCCTTAGTGCCGAGTTCCTGTGGACATCATTCCTTTAGAGAACAACAGGATTTCTCTGGATAACAATGCGATTTCTTTGGATAAACTGTGTCTCCAGGAAGGAGGCAGAGGAATTTGATCCTCTACACCTCGGTCCCAAGAGGAGAGTGAAGAAAGATCAGCTGAGATTATTCAGACATTTATATTCTGAGGAAAGCCAGCACTCCAAGAAAAGCAAAAAAAATCCCCCCAAAAAAGAAGAAAAAAAATCAAAAAAAGGGGGAAAAATAAAAAATGGGAAATTCTGCTTTTTTTGTCAACCCTGCTGCAAAGGATTGAGGAGGTCAGATGCCTCAGAAAGCTGCTCATCCAGGGCTTGCTGGAGGAGTGTGATGGAGGATGGAGACCTGTTGGGCACCTCTGTTCCCCAGCCCTCCTTGCTTTCAGCCCCTTCACCGGTGACGAAAACATCACCAGACCAAGACCAGTGACCTTCCCTGAAGCAGCTCCAGGGGGCTGAAACTCTCCTCAGATACGCAAGATCTCCCAGCCATGAGTGTTGATACAATGATTACCGTGTTTATGTTAAATGCCACTACTTAAACAAGCTGGGCCCTTAAGCCTGGTGTTTGGGAGCCCGTGTCAATATTGGCTCGGGAGCAGCAGTGAGCAGATAAGCTGCAGTGGGTGAGGAGTCCTCTCCCATATGCCACAAGCAATGCCTTCTCAGCAGCTTTCAAACCTTCTTTCATCATTTCCCACGATTGTCTCGTCATCAGAAAAGGACTGTGGCTCTTTATAAATAACATGGGCTTTGATGTAATATCGTTAATATTTTCTGGTAATAAAATGGCCTCGATTCAGCCCAGCCCTGAGTAAAGCCCATAAATATTGCTTTTCCCTTCTTAAGAGCATGCTTAAGTCCCTGGGAGAGCACGGGGAGGTGCACACATGCTGAATGTGGGGAGGATTCATCACACGCTGCAATTTAACCGTGCACTTAAGTGATTTGCTGAACTGGAGCATTAAATGGGAAGCAGCGATTTCTTTTAACTGCCTATAAATGCCATGAGTTCTTCTCATAGCTGGAGCTACTTTTAATGGCTGGTGCTCAGCTACACTGGAGTCTAAAACCCCGTGTTAAGAAAAAAAAAAAAAGAAAGAAGCCCTACTTCAGCACATGGCTAACACAAAGGCACCATTTCTTGTCCATATGGAGAACATATTGGTTGAACTCGGCTGTGAAGCGACCTTTATCTTCGCTGTGAGATGAGACCAATTAAGCCGGTGGTGGCAGTGCTGCCGGTGAGTTATCGCTCTCCTTCCTCGGGCGGATAAAGGTCAGGTGTGATGTGATGCTCGCTGCACCACGCCTGGCTCTGCTACCTGTTGCCCTGAGACAGCTGCGGGTGCCCACAGGCTGCTGCTCCTTGCGTGGCCCACAGGCTGATTTTCAGCTAATAGGGAGATTTTGGACCCCCCTGCCTGAGGAGAGGGTCTTCAGAAGCACGTATATATATATATGCATCCCTGGCACTGTGTGTGCTGGAGCTGCGGTCTGAGCAGCCTGAAACAAACCCCTTTTGCATTCCCGGGGGTTTCTCCCCCCTCTGCCAGCCCGGTCCCGCCGTGGGGCACGGCTGGGACCCGCGGGGCACGAGGTGGCCTTGGAGCTGCACATCACCAGAGCCGGGTATCACGGCCGGGGCAGGGCAGCCGCCTCCCCCGGGGGATGAATTACACAGCAATAAACCACGCTCGGCTCAGCAGGAGGGTTTTATGCCCGCCATCAATCAGGAGACACAAACAGCTCCCTTCCCAGCAGGGCTGTTGGAGAGCGAGGCAGGAATGGGTGCGCAGGGATCCTGGGGATTTATGGGGTGGTCCCGGACAGGGTGGGAGTGCTGGGCACCTTTGTAGCTGTCTGCCCAGTTGCTGCCCGGTTCAAAAATTCAAATCACAATGTAAAACCCCAAACCTGTCATGAGGAGCCAAGGAGGTTTGGGAGCTGGGTCTGGGGGCAGCATTGCAGGTGCAGTTTTGCCATCTGCTCCCCTGTTTGATCTCTAATTGATAAAAGAGCATCATGTGAAAAAAGAACCCAGCATTTTGGGATTTGAGATTCGAAGGAAGGGAGATGAAGATGTGTGTTTGGGGTTTGCAAACCCTACAGCAGCCATTAGATACCTCAGTGCCTTGCTGAATATGGCCCTAAACATCTGCTATCCCATTATTTACAATTAGGAGAAAGAGCAAAATCCAAGCTGGCACATCCAAATGACTGTATCCTAAGAACAAACACCTGGACAGAGAGATTATCTCCACCTGATTCTTGCTCTCTGGTGAATTTGCATTTTCCTACTGGGATTGCTCCTCCAGGGGAGGGGACCTGCTTTCAAAAGCATCCCGAGCAGCCAGCTACACACCAGCCTCTTGTCCAGACCTTAACCACGAGGAGAAGGCAATAAAACTACAGAGCCCAGTTCATTCTTCAAGAGAACAGCTCAGATCCGAGCGGCAGAAACTCCCCAAACCCGTTTCACTGGGGTGCAAGGGATAAAAGGAGCCACAGCAGCGCAGTCACACCTTAACCTCGAAACCCCTCGGGACATCCCCTCTGCACTTCCTTGTGCAGAAGCGCTGCCTCGCTCCCCCAGGGGAGCAGAAAACCAGCACATCTCCTCCTGTTGCCCACTTGGACACACTGGCAGCTCCAGTCTCACTCATCTCCCTGGGATCCCAACAGGCACCTTGTTTCCTGCAGGAGATATTTCAAGGACATGAATAATAAGGGATAACGACACAACAAAGTGCCATTCACGTATTCATGAACAGGCTTTTCCCTGGCTCCAGGTAGCTTCTATAAAGCCATCAGTTTTAATGAGAGCTTTGTTGTTACCTAATGTTTTGGGATCTTATATTTTTCCTTGCTCTGCTAGGAAAGTTTTCCTTGCTGTTGTATAGATGTTTTTCCGAGCTAAAAATAGGATTATCTTTTTACCAGTCAAGTCTGTCTGGGGTTATGTATTCAAAGAGCATGACATAGAGACGTGGAATAAAGGTTTTATGAATCACAAAATTGAATTCTTTAGGGGCTGGCAGCATTTTTCTGAATAAAACAACAACTTAATGTCCTACGTGTTGTACTTTATGAACTGGGACCTAAACTTATCTTGCACAAAGGAAATTACAGAGGCAATCACGGGAGGTCTTTTATTAGTATTTCTTCTCTCCCCGGCACAGAGTAGAATATGAATTGATTGTCAAAGATTTTTTTAAGTGCCTTTGATTGAAGAGATGATCTCTGATAAGCTGCTGGAGGAAAATAGAAGCCAACAGCTGCTCCATTTAACATCACTTAGCCTCCAGTTCTGGCGGTTTGCTAAATAACTCTTTTATATTCATAAACACATCTCCGTGTCATGGCCATGTCACACACACCTCCCCATTCCTGTGAGCATGGTGGGTGTCAGCTATTCCACGGGGCTGTGGGAGAAGTGACACTGTGATGCTGAGAACACACCCAGGTCCTTCCCCACCTCCCCATCCTGGACTCCAGCGTTTTTCAATGCCCCAGCAGTCCTGGCAGTGCTACATCCCCTCCCCAAACTGGGAGAGAAGGCATCATTCCTGCTTTAGAGCCCAGGAGAGAAAAGAAGCTGTTGGCTGTCCAGGGCATTGTGTCTAGCAGATAATTAAAACATCAAGACTGAATATTTGCTCTTAATAAATTTTGAGGGGGTTGCTGATCCCTGGATAACTCTGCCACGTGTTTTCCCCTGCATCCTCCCCTTGAAGATTATTACACCGAGATGTTGTCAAGACACATTTCATAACTCTGGTAGCTGCTTATTGCCATGAACCACCTTTGCCCACACCACACAGACTGTCTTTATTTTAACAGCATCACTTCCAGTTTGCTTCCCAGGCTGTGGAGTGGCTCACAGCCTGGAAGTGCCCAGCAGGAGGGCACTGCCAGCTCCCTGCCCGGCTTTTGCCTCCTCAGCCTTCCAAACTGTGACAGACCCGGGCATGGGCTGCCCCAACCTGTGCCTGGGTGCTGGGGACAGAGGCAGCACCAGCCCCTGTTGCTGGGGCCGCTGGGGTTGGGAAGTCACAGCCAACAGGGAGTATCCCCCAGGGAGACTCTTTCCTGCCCTGTCTCAGGGCTCTGAAGCTATAAAATTAATCTAAATGACCTCCAAACAGCTTATCAGTGCCAAGTGCAGGGGACACATCTGTGACAGCCACCCCTGCACTCAGGAGC
This sequence comes from Myiotriccus ornatus, assembly GCA_036023395.1. Lineage (NCBI taxonomy): Eukaryota > Metazoa > Chordata > Aves > Passeriformes > Tyrannidae > Myiotriccus > Myiotriccus ornatus. The sequence goes on along the minus strand of JAYRBT010000023.1, from coordinate 3,757,173 downwards.
AGCCCTCATGAGCACAGCTATAGGGTAAGAAGCCTCTCAGTGGGTTGCCGAGTCCATGAGACACAACTGCCTCGGGCACAGCATCACACCATGGATGGGGGAGCAGGACCGGAGCAATGGCCAGGGCAGCAGCCCCGCACTCCCCCCTGTGCCCAGCTGCAAAGCCCGACCTGACAGAGGAATTTACATCCCACAGCTCTCCTGCAAGCAGTGCCCCGAGGCACCGAAAATTAATCCCTCGGAACAGTTTTATTACTCAGTTCAAGGTGCAGTCGGAAGATGTTGTCAAACGTGGCTGTGCTCTCCTCCTCCCCGCTCCCTTCTTGGAGGAGGAAAATCAAGCTCCTCCTCGGCCCCATCCCTGCCTCTGCCACTCCTGCTCTGGCTCGGCAGCCCTTCCACATGCATTGCAGCCTGGTTTCTCGACAGCCTGCATTTGATGCTGTCCTGCAAAAAAGGCTCTGAGAAGCTGCGTTTAGCACTAGCAAAGCCTCTTCCAAAAGAAGCACGTAAAGGGTTACACAAGAACAAAGCTAAAAGGCCTTGTAATTAGTTAGACTTGGGCAGGGGCTAAATTAGCAGAGCAGAGTCATTACCCGCCTCAGATCTTCGCTGCAAGGCAGTGAGAGGATACACACTCATCTCCTCCAGCTACAGCGATGGTCCATTCAGAGGCTTTATTTATCCCAGGAAACCCTCAGTCTCCCAGACTGAGAAGCACTGGCCCTGCAGAGCGGCCACCTTGTCCTGCTGCAGCACCAGAGATGCTGCTGGGAAACTGGGAAACCTTGTTCCAAACCGCCCTGACCCAGCCTGGCCACGTTCTGCAGAGCCCTCTGACATCCCTCGTAGCTGACTGACTGCTCTGGGGCAGAGGGGAACAGAGCAACAGATGGACTTTGGGCTGCAGCAGGCCTGGGGGAGGACTTTGCCTGCTGCCTCCCTCCTCTCACCCCCAGTGGTGCAGCTTCAAGAGGGAGTGTGAAGAAACAGTGGCTTTTGGCCATCACTCCTCATGGAGCACTCGCCAAGCAGAACTGACTTCTTCCTCCTGCCACAGGGCTCTTTCTGCTGGAAAACATCCCTTGGGTGACGGCCGGGATTGAGGGATTGGAGCAGGTTATGCAAAAGACGCCAGTTTGGGCCTGTGCCAGAGCACTGGGATCAGACAGTGCTGGGAGCATGGCTTTTCTTCTGCCTGAGGGGGACGAGACTCTGACCTGCTGCAGAGCTCCAGAAGCAGGAGCAGCCGTGGCAGGGACTGGCAGGGCTCTCCAAGATGTTCAGGCTGGACTCAGAGGCTGTGGGGATGCAGTAGCAGGGACAGGACTGTCCCCAGAGGTCAGGTCAGCCCTTTCCATGTCTTCCTAACAGACAGGGAGAGGAGCTGTGTTTGTACCATGGATAAGTGTCACTTACTAGAGAGATGGAGGGAAACTGAGGCAGCACTTTCTGCCACACCAATGGTTCTCAAGGTGCCTCAGGAGCATCGCTGCAGTGCCCTGACCTAGGCATACATTCCATTTGGTGAATGAACCTGCCTGTTGCTGGAGGGCAGCCCTGTGGCTTGGGAGGTGCCTTGCTGGGGCTCAGGGGTGTCAGCACGTTGGCACACTGGCGTGGTGGCCATGGGACACCCTCCCCACTCTGCAGCCAGCAGCCTGAACACTGGAGATCCAACCTCCTTCTGAGGTTCTCCAAAACTCAGACACAAACCCAGCAGAATTTGGCTTGAGGATACAATTCCACCATAACTGATATCATAAATGTTGAATCAAACAAGCCCTTCTGTGCCCTCCATGCTGGGAGAGCTGCTGGCAAGGCATTCATGGCAGCTCTGGCTGGATCCCGAGTGCTGTAGTTATAGCAACAGGCTCACAGCAGTTACACAACTCCCGGCTGCACCTCCAAAAGTGCACAAACCTCTGAGCAGCAACAGCCACCAGAACCCCGTGGGCATGGGCAAGGCCTTGGGCATCCCCAGAAGTGTTCAAGGCCAGGCTGGATGGGGATTTGTCCGACCTGGTCGAGTGGAAGGTGTCTCTGCCCATGGCAGGGGCTTGGAACTGGATCATATTTAAGGTCCCTTCCAACTCAAACCATTCCATGATTCCATGGCACGAGCCCCTTGCTGCAACACGCCTGCCTCAGGCACCCTGGGAGCTCTCCAGCCACCTTCACGCTGTGACCCGTGGGCACAGACCCCCAGAAAAGCAAGACCAGTGTGCCCCCTTTGCTTGCACAGCCCCCGGAGTGTCAATCCACGTCATGCAGAAACACCGTGGACACCTGCTGCTGCCTGTGGGAGCACAGCTCCCTTTGGTCCTCAGCGTCCGAGGGGTCAGCAAGGCACACTGGAGTCTGCAAATGGCACTTTGCTGATTTTCTCTTCTTCACAACATGCAGCCAGGCTAAAGAGCAGTTCTCTTGCCTACAGCTCAGACGCCCTGCTAGAAAATCAATAGTCATTTGGTGATACTCTGGCACTTGGCTCGCTGCATCGCAATGCCTCGGGAGGAGCAGCTCTGATTTGCCAGTCTCTGAAGCAAAGCTGAAACCAGTAAGAGTCAGACTGGCCCTGGGCAGGTACTCTCAAGCCATTTCAGCAGCACAGCCTGATAAATCCTCCTGACACTTCCGGAGTCTCATTCTGTGCCTGTGCAAAGCCAGATGGCAGAGAGCAGGCTGGAAAGGTCCCCTGGGTTCCCCACGTTCTCCCCTGGCAGGGCAGTACACATCCCACTGCTGCCCAACAGCTCATCCTGAAAGTCCTGGAGAACAGGGAGCACACCTCCCATCAGCCTCACTACTATTTGTAAGAAATACATCCCAGCCCACACCAGCAATAGGTATGTCCAGGTGGCCCCAGTGTGGAGTGGGGTCCTCGGGGCACCAGTGGCAGGAGAGCAGACAGGGAGCTCCCCAGGGCTGGGACCAGCCACAGGCTGATCCAGAAAGACAACAGGACATGAAGCATGGGTACCAGCTTATTTAGCTCACCTTGGCTTCTTTACCTACAGAAACAGAACAGGAATTACAGAATTTAGTGCTAGAAACAGGATCTCTCTTCAGAACTGGGAACTGATCCTGGATTTCTGAGCCGGCACCAGACCAGGCTAAAGCAATGTGGTTCTGTTCCCTGGCTCGACCAGGGAGCCAGGAGCAACAAAAGGTGGGCACCAGCCACGGTTTAAAAAAATCAGGCAGCGTAAAATAGCTTTGAGCCACTTGGAATCACGAAACATAAAGCTGATGGAGCTGATGGCATCTTTGTTTAATGAAGAACAGAAATTGTTCTTTTCTGAGAATCCAGGACAGCACCAGCAGGGCTGGATTTCAGCAGGTTTCAAAGGGCAGCAGGCACAGTACTTTTAAATGATAAATAAAATGTAATAGCCCAACCTCAGGAATACAATCGTCTGCTTTCAGTGCACTCCCGTTCCTTTAATTCTTCTCCATCAGTGCAGATATATGAACTGCCACAAATCCCTGCCGCCTCCCCATCTGCGCAGCACAGCCTGCAGCACAGGACCTGCTCCGGGTTACAGCCTGATCGGGAAGCAAATCTCTCCCGGGGAGCAGGAGGGGAAGGACATGACTCTTTCCCCTGGGCGCTGTCTGTGATAAGAGGAGAATTAAGACCGCCAATCTATTTCTAATGGAGAGGTTACGAGAGGGCATTTTGGAAGCAATTGAAAGGTTGGTGAAGGGGCTCAGCCAGGAAATGTATGGAGTCTCATTGCCTTTTATCTTCCGAGCACATAAAGTTTGCAGAATCTCTGTTTAGGTTAGCAGGAAGGCTCTGCAAGAATTATATATGCTGCCCGCACGCTTATCAAGGGAGAGCGGGCTGCGCTCCATCAGCCAGCTGTGGGGCTCGGCGGAGATAAAGATATCCCCCTGCCCGGCAGTGCCTTGGGATAAATCATCCTGTCCTCGCTCTGCCATTACGCCTCACCCCTGCCTGGCCCCTTCCAGCCGTCACACCATTCAGCTGCCACAGCCGGGGCGAGGCAGCGCGGCCGGCTCTGTCTCCATCGGCCCGGAGCTCTCCCCGCGGTGTGGGAAAGCAGGGAGCGCTCGGTTTCCAGCGCAGCTGCAAATGCCCTGCTCCGCAGAGCGACCCAGACCGCAGCTTCCAAACGCGCCCGGCGGGGCACCGGGAAAAACAGTGTTCGGATAGGTTGGTTTACAGGCTGGAGCCCAGGGATGGAGCCTGAGGGGCAGCTGGGGGCCAGGTGCCAGCAGGGCAGTGCCCCTTTTTCTGCAGGCAACCCTTATTGGCTTCACGGGTGTCGCTGTGCCTTTTGGCCTTCAGCCCGGTGGCCTATCAGGTCCTGGGGATCCCATGCCCATCTGCTCCCCCAGTACCTGCTGCTGCTCCACTGCACCACTGGATACAAACCTTAGGGAAACATCTGGCTCCACCACATGCATTTTCCCCCAGGACCTCCGACAGCCCCAGGCTCTCTGTGGGATGCAGAAAACCACACAGGCCAAATGATTGTATGGGGAAGTTTAGGTTGGATAATAGGGGAAATTTCTTCACTTGAAGGATGGTCAGGCACTGGCACAGGCTGCCCAGGGGAGTGGTGGAGTCACAAGCCCTGGAAGTGTTCAAAAGGGGTGTGGATGTGGCTCTTGGGGACAGGGTTTAGCGGTCAACACGGTGGTGCTGGGATCATGACTGGACTCAATCTTAGAGGGCTTTTCCAACCTAAATAATTCTGTGATTCCATGATTCAGCTCTGCCTTATTGCTATGGCAAAGAGGTTTTGCTCCATCCCAAAGCCCACCAGTGCTGCCAGCAGGGTTGGGAATACAGTGGGTGTGGATGTGGCACACTGGTGACTGTCCAGGCTGTCACAGCAGCCCAGGCCTTGTGTGGGCAACTTCACCACCAGCACTTGGGGACCATCAGGGCTGTGAAGGCAGCACAGAGAAGTCCTCTGTGCCAGAACCTGGTGCAAATCTCGGGCTGTGTGTAAAGAGAGAGAGACAGCTGCTGCCTGCAGCACTTGTAACTCCAGAGCTTGGGCAGCAGACGGTGCTGATGGGACTTTGGGCTGCCACGGCCACCCAGGGAAATCTGTCCCTTCCAGCTGATCCAGCAACGGGAACGAGGCACGTGGTGTTCAGGAGGCTGCAAATGGAGCTGGCTGGCCAGAGACACTCTGGGTAAGACACTCTGTGTCTGCCATGGGCCGATGTCACCAAGCCATGAAAAGTAGTGGTGCATGTCACCAGCATCCCTGAAGGCTCATTGGTTTGTGTAAGCACCGTATTTACACCCGGAAAATAAAACTGCGCCTGTGAAAGAGAACAAATTAAAATTCAATTTCATCTCTACCAAATAGATGGTCTCATCAGTGGGAGGGTGGTAGAGATATATCGGTACTCACATAATTCCTGGGTGAATTTTATGGGCCAATTGATAAAAAATATTCTCATGAGAGCAATGCACATTATTTCTAGAGCTCCAGCATTTTACTAGCGAGTCAGTGCAGAGATGTGTGTGATTTACACACTGAACACAGAGGGCTACCCCGACACGGGTAGCACAAGCACAAGTGCTCCACAGGGAATTTTTCCCTGGAATCAGTGCACAACACCTCTGCTTGGCCTGTGGAGAAGTGACAGTCTAAGACAGGATTTTTGTGGGTCTGTGATAAAAAAGTTGCAGACACTTTTAACAGCAACATTCCCAGTCAGGACAAAATCCAGTGCAATGCAAAGAATAAAATCCACAGCAGTCTTGCATCTTTTCTTACAATTGTCTTAAATGCCTTCCGCAGAATGGAGTGATTTCCTCCAGCTCTCCACATGGAAGTGTCCAAGGCCAGGTTGGATGGGGCTTTGGGCAATCTAGTCGAGTGGAAGGTGTCCCTGTCCATGGTGGGGGAGTTGGAATGGATGATCTTCAAGGTCCCTCCCAATCCAAACCATTCCATGATTCTATGTGTTCACAAAACACGAGCAGCTAGATAAAACATATTCACCTGTGACTTCTTTCTGGGTGTGTGGCACTGGGGTGAATTCCTGCACAGAAACAAACTGCTCGGACAAGGCCAGGGCTGTTTGGTAACGGTGATGTCCTTCTGTCCATGCTGGCACAGCACAGAGCAATGCCTGGCTGCTCCATGCTCCATGTGGCACAGTCACACTCGGGGTTCTGAACACCTGAGGATCTCAAAGCACTTCCTAAAATAGCAGCAAAGTGCCAGCTCTGTGCCCTGATCTGACTGCAGCCTGTGGAAATCAACGGCAAAGGTTCATCCTGGAACACAGGATGCTGGTTCAGACCCTCAGCTGATCATCTTGTCAGGATTTGCCTATGGAAAACAGATGGGATTTGTTTAAAATGAGAACTAAATTCACTAATTTGGTCTCGTGGTTCAGGAGTAAAGTTCCAGCTGAGAGGCTCTGGCTGTGCCTGTGGCTGGCCAGGGTGGCACACAGAGCTTGTGCAGCTGAAAGAGGTGGTCACACTCCAGGGCACTTGCTGCGTGCACAAAGCCCCCCCTCGTGCTCTCAAGGGCATGAAAACTTAAATAAAAGCAAGCAAACATGGGTTTTCTGAGCTCTGAGTTTCTGGTGTCTTTGAATCCACAAGTCCTGTCTGAGTGGAAGAGAGATCGCTTAGTTTCCTAGTGTCATCTACATGGAAAAGAGCACTCAAACCCAAACCTGAAGCTCACAGGAAATCAACCCCGAAACTTGGAAATCAGTTGCTCAACTGATAAGAGCATTTTTGCATTTTGCTGCACCCCTGCTCTGCTGCCTCAGGCAATCCAGGGAAGCCCCACGATTCCAAGGATTCTTTTCTCATGGGTTTACCTCGCCCAGCTCAAGCTCTTCACCCCAGGCACAGGGAGATCTGCAGGCACAGCCTCTCCCCCCTGGGACTGTAAAGGAGATACGGCTGAGAGGGGAAGGCTGTGCCAGGAAATATTTACTGGAGCTCAACATCCACCTGTTGTTTTTTTATTTATTTATGCATCTCTGCATTAACGCGTATCACAGCTCATGCTTTTTGGCATACATTTACGATAAAATAATCCAAAATGGTTAAAAACAAAGCTGACTTCATTGCTTCTGACTGTACAGGTCACTGTAATCAACTTTGCTGTGTTTTAGCCCATTCAGCAGTTTTGTCTCTGCTCATCTGTCTGTACTAGCACACATAACTATTTTATTAAAATCTTACCCAACTACAGAATAAATAAAAATCCAGTAGTAACACTGAGGTTCTAAATTAAGGGCAAAAATCTGTTGCCGTCTTTCTAGATTGAACTGTCTTCATTTTACCTCACAAATTTGTACTCATGTCAGTCAGCCCATCAGGCTCTTTTAGGCACGTAGATGACTCCAGGGGAGGGACTGGGCCCTGGAGAGGCACCCTGGTTGGTGATGGTGATATGACCCAAGCACTGCTCGGGCAGGTTCAGGTAAAGAAGCAGCATTTGATTTCGCTGATTGCGTCTTGCTTGGGTCAAATCTTACTTTCCAAAAGGCATTTCCCATGGCTGCAGGCTTTCTGCCATGATTTTTGATATTTCCTGGATGTTTTCAACAGCAGGAATAGCTGCTGCATCCCTGAGCCCGAGACACCAAGTGCAGCACCTTGTGGGGGGGCAGAGCTTGCAGGGCTGCCTTGGGGGCTGCAGCCTCAGCAGACCCTTGGTGTGAATATTTGCAATCTGGTCACATTTGGGTCTGGCAGATCTAAACAAATTGTGCAGGCCCACGTGCAGAGCAGACCCAGCAGATCAGCTGCTGAGGATTTCCAGGCTGACTGTTCAGTTTGGAATCAGGTGTTGCTCCTGTGGCAGCTTCGCCTCGAGTCCACATGCTGTATTCTCTCTCTGACTTCCCGTTCCTTTCTTTAAATGGCAAAAGTAGCTTCTTGGAACACCAAAACTGACCCAGACTTTGAGAAGACACAAGGATGTGACCAGACCCTTCCTAAGAGCTGCGGTGAGCAGGGACTGGAGCCTCTGGTACCAGCACCAAGTGGATTTGCACCAGTTGCCTCCAACATGACGTGCCTGCACTGCCTTGAGGGACCGGGGGGATTCTCTGGCTCCTCAAACCACAACAAACACACATAAAAACATGTACTAGTCAATAATTTATTATACTGAGATGGCAGCATAATTAAGTTACCAGAGGGCTTTGGGCAAATATCTGGTAGCATAAGGTGCAACGTGCTTTTGGCATGAGTTTTATTTAAACACGTTGGATCAATTTGAATCAATCTGACATGTACACACTTCAGGGCATGGCTAGTTTCAAATCAATTAAACTCCTTATGACTTTACGATTAGAAACCGGAGGTTAAAAACATTAATATAAAATCACAGTTTATAAAGTGAAAAATGAAATCCCAGTGTAACATCTCATGAAGATCACAGGAATCATTATATAAGCTCCATTAAACAAACAGGGTAAGGGTAATTAGGCTGTAAACTGAGTACAGTAGTTAAAAAAAAGAGAAACTATAATTAGGAGGTGATGGCCACTTAACCAAAAATAAGGAAATATGGATACCTGTGTGATTTCAAACAAAAACACAATTGATTTCTTGGTGAGATGGTGTGTCCAAACAAAACCTCCAGCAACAGAAGGTGGTTGTATCAAATGGCTGCATGACAAGCAAGGCAAAGAAACTGGTCTGCAATTGGTCTGGAAGGAGAAAATACACACTGGGCAGAAAAGTACGTGTAGGGCTGGAATAAAACAGTGAATAAAATCCTAAACTGTATCATAGCCACAAGTTGTGCTCTGAAGTTGTGATTCAGCAGAGCACGGAACAGGTGCTCTGGTCTTTCCTGAGGGGAGAATGTACGTGCAGAGGCTTTCCCTGGAGGGGCTGCTGTAAGTCCCACCAACGTGGACAGGACTGAAATGTGAGCATTAGCACCTGGCAGATGAGAAATGAGTTTAGTCTGGGGGCTTGGGAGCATGTCTGGGGAAGGGTCTGCCGGGAGGTTTTAGAGCATTTAGTGTAGGAATGGCCAAATTCAAAAGCGCCACCCCCTGCTAAGCCAATTTTCATTAACAGAAATCCCAGGGGAAGGAAATCCTTCCAACTGAGCATTCAGTGTGTGGATGGGGCATGATGGTCTCGCTGCTTCTCTGGCTTGGCACAAACGACCCAAACAAATCCAAATCACGCCCAGCACAGCTGAATCCTGGAGCGGATTCAGGCCAGCACATCTTCCCAAACACTGTGAAAGAGCCTATAAGCAAACCTCCTCCAGAAATATGGGTAAAGGTATTGCATGTGCTTTCATCTGCCCTGCCCAAAACATACATGTTAATACAAAAAAAAATAGTGTGGATGGGAAAATGCAAGAGGCTTCCCAACAGCTCCCTCTCTTACAGGGGCCACGAACCACTTCCAGTATCACTCAGCCACATGTGCCAAAGGGCAGGGTCCAAAGTCCTCTAAGGTATCAGGAAAACTCATCAGCTTCAGCAGGCTTTGCACTGGGCCTGGCCCCCCAGAGCTCCTTCACTCTTTGTTTAGTGCAGTTAACACGGGATGCCCATGCATGGCTTTTTGCTCACACGCAAATGGGTGTTGGTGTAGAGATGCAGAGGCTCTGAAGGATAAAAATGTGAAATGTAGAATCAAAGAATCACTGAATGGTTTGGGTTTGAAGGGACCTTAGAGATGATCTAGGACAATCCTAGCTGATGCCAGGCAGAGGAAGGCCCTTCTAGAACCCTCCCCCACCCTGTGCAGGCAGCCCAGGTCAGGTATTGCCCTCTGGATCTGCCACGGGCAACCCAGGCAGACCAGTGTGCCTGGTCTGCCCAGTCCCACTGGACAAGTGACTAAGAGACAAACCCTTCACAGCGCAGCCCAGCCTGGGTGTTCTCAGGCAGCCCAACTCCACGTGCTCCTCTCCCCATCCTTCTCCCTGGAGAGCCCCCACCACCCCCCCAGCTCGCACAGCCCAGTGTGGGATGTCCGTCTGTCTGTCTGTCTGTCTGTTGCCAGATGGTTTCACTTCACACATTAAGGCATCCAGTCCCCTCCTTCCTCTCTCCCAGGCTTGCCAGGGGCTGCAGCACCGGGTCAGCCACAGTCCCCCCACGTTTGCTGCCCAGAGGGGTTTGCACAAACACACGACCCGTTTCAAAGCCACACAGAGCCTTCTAAATCCCATCACAGCATCCCCACGGCTCAGAAAATAAGGTATCAAGACTCTCGTGAGGCTTGAAATAAAACCCAAATCTGCCACTTTGAACTTCTTGGCAGCCAGTTCAGAGCCTTTGAAGCTGCATCCCGGTCCCACCTCCCTCCCAGCTCAAACGCGGCGCAGCCGGCGAGGCTCCATCAGCTGGCCAGCACATTGGGACAGCACATGGATGGGAGGGGGGCTGCAGCACCCCACCAGATGCACCAGCACCCCAGCAGATCTGTCAGCACCCCAGCAGACCCAGTGGCACCCGCCAGCGTCCGCCAGGCACTGTGCCTTAAGGGAGATTTGTAGGGAAGGCACCAGCTGGGGGGTTATTGCAGGGAATTAATAGCCAGAAAGAAGGGATGTGCCGATGTGGTGAGCCGTCAGGCCCCCGGGATCAGACCCCAAAGGCTGAGGAATCTGAGTCAGGCCCCACAGCCGTGACCTTGGGTTAGAGCACGGGGAGGTTTGACTCGCTGCCCGAGGCTCGGCTGGCTCCCTGGTGGGTTTTGGTTTGGTTTTCAGGGATGGGATGAATCATTTCTCCACGCTTTTACCCCTGCTTGGAAAGGTGAGAAACTGCTAAAACCCATAGCAACCCCCTGAAGCCGGTGATATTTCCTGTGGCTTTGCTGCAGGCGCCAGAAACCATCTGACCCCTGGGGAAAGGGCTCCATGTGTGCAAACAGAGGAGAAAAACTGGTTCTGTCACACAAGCGGTGCTGGGGCCGTGGGGGCTGCTGACACTGCCCAGCCTCCTCCCTGCATATAACGGGGCAATGAGCCTCGAGCTGGACTTGGGGGGCTCCCAGGGACCCCCCCCTACCTGGCTGTGCCTCCACAAGGGGGGAGCAGGATGGGAAGAGGAGCTGGGGTGGGAGGTTTTTACGAGCTGGCACAGGGCAGCCGGCCAGGGACGCCTGAGCGCTGGCCGGGAGCCAGCACGACGCTCCTGCATTTATTAGGGGACCCGCTGGCTTGCCAGGAAATTACACAACAGTTAAATACTTTATACACTGGACTAGTTTATTAAGGAACTGCTTGAGATTTTTTTCATAGAGGAAATTCTGGAAATTATGGTGCTCTGAGCGAAGGAGCTGGCCCCTGATGTGGCACAGCACGGTGGCACGGTGCATGGCACGGGGCTGTGCATCGCTGCTAGCAGGGAACAGGAGCACAGTGTGCAGGGAAAAGAGCCATAAAACAGGAGGTCTCTCCCAGGAGGCTGCAAACAAATCCAAAACAGCAAATCCCAACAGGCAGCTACGGCTGCACATCAGCAGAGCCATGGCTGCAGCACAGGCTGGCAAACCCACATGGGTTTTTAATCTGCGAGTGTGGGCACTGCTGGACAACAACCATGGTAAAATAAATCCCGCAGGGAATAAATGTTTGTTCATGCCTGGGTCAGGCTGAGGAATGGACACATCTCCACTGGGGCTTCCCACATCGACACCCCTGCCCCCCTGCCCTCCCCAGAGACGGGACCAGACCCCACTGTGCCTTCTCAGGTCTCCCCTAATTTTCCACGGATGCAAACCCAGCTGTGACTCAGCCTGGCCTCACATACCAGGCAGGATCTCAAGGCTGCCAGGATGGTAAATGCCAGCACAGCAACTAAGGAGGAATAATTCCCGCAGGTAAGGAGCGACTCAGGTGCAGACCCCGGACTCTCAGGTGCCAAAGCCAGCACAGATTAAATGACAAACAATGAACCTTGAGACTAAAATGAAACAATGCACTAAGTGAAAAGGTCAGGGTAGGGACTGATCAGAAAAGTCACTAAGGCTGTTGCAGATAAGCAGAGAAAGGAAAAAAAATGCCCCCATTTTCTTATGGCAGTGAAGGAGTGCTGGGCTGGGCGTTTTATTCCTACAACTCTTCCAGTCCCAGGGAGCACCCAAGTTTTGGTTGGTGGCCTCAGGCACAGCAGCAATCATCTGCAGGAACAAGGAGGGGAAGACAACTGTTTCTGACCAAGCAGGAAAACCAGAGAACAAGCTGCCCAGGGAAGTCATCGTCCCTGGAGGGATTTAAAAGACCTGTGGAAGTGGCACTCGGGGACACAGTTTAGTGGTGGGCTTGGCAATGCTGGGTTAACAGTTGGGCTTGATGATCTCAGAGGGTTTTTCCAACCTATACAATTCTGTGATTCTATGAAAAAAAATTGTCTCTACCAACGCAAACCAGAAAGGTGGCCCATGGCAGGAGGGTGCAGCTGTTACTGGGGGAACGGCAGCCACTCTGCACCTCCCAAAGAGGACCATCAGAAAATGAGTTTGCAGTGGCTGGAAAAACTGTCAGCAGAGCGTTTGCATTGCATTGATCACCTCTGGAGGAAATGGGGACAGTGAGTGTATTGACCTTTCCAGGGAAGCACTGCAGATCCACAGGCTGGACGCTGTGGAGCAGAAGCGTGGCTTGGCTGTTACTGTAAAAAAAAGGAGGTGTCTTGCTCCCCTCCACCTCGGGGGCACAGAAACCATGTCCTTTTGGTACTGGAAGGATGGATTTCCCCTTGGCTTTGCCCAGAAATCACTATGTCACTGCACAAGGCCTTCTCCCAGCACCGGCTTCCCTGCGCTTCCACTCCCTCTCCTTCTGACTTCGAACACAAGGTTCTGGGAGGTACTTGTGGAGCTCAAGAGCTCCCTGCCCTCAGCCCCTTCCAATCCTGGACAATCCAGGCACGCACAGGCCAGGGGGCACTAGATCATGTACAACTGCTGGAGTGTCACCAGTGAGGACGTGCCAAGCGGCGGCTATGGCCACTCACCCGTGAAATGTAAATTTAATGTAACTATTTGCAATGTAAAGTGCTTTGCACTTTGAAAAATATGCTATTATTTGTGCCTTTTATTGGAGAGAGGGGGAAAAATATATTCAGAAACAGTCTCTTGTGCGTGTTCAGTTCTTTCTGCATCCAGAGTTATGGAGTTTATATTGAAATTTAGCAGCTGTGGGATCTGCGGACCAACAGTGCCATCACCACTAAATCATCTCTTATTTAGCTAATGCCCTTCATCGCCTGCAAAAGCTACATCTAGAATAGAAAATGACCTGCCAGGCTTCCAGCACACTGGTCAGGAAGGTTCCTCCTTCCTTCAGTTCCTCCAAAATACACCGTCCCAATAATACCAACAGTGTGTTTATAAATATTTCAGGACCAGTGGGTTTATTCTCAGGCAATAACAACAACTTCTCAAGTCTTTTTTTTTTTTTCTTTTTTGTGGTTTTCATTCCCCTTACCAAAAGTGTCCACCTCAAAACAGTGAAATTCCATTGCAAAGGAATAGATGTAAATGAATTATAGAAAGTCTAATCCACTACTGTCACAATTAAAATATTTTATTCTATTTAAAATTATGATAAAGAATTTCTTAACTTTCTAGTTAATAGCATATTAAGGAGCTGGTGTTTTAACTGTACCTCTATAGATATTAACAAAGCAAGCAAAAAAAGGCTTGCAAACAGAAATGCTTCCATTAATTCAAAACAACGCGAGTTGGTTTTGTCATTTCCCGACTTTCAAATTCCTAGAATCAGAGAATTAGAGAAGGGTTTGGGTTGGAAGGACCTTAAAGACCACCTAGTTCCAACCCCTGAGGCAGGTGGCTGCAAGGGACACTGCTCAGAGCAGAGCCACTCCCCGCTCCATCCCTCGCCCAGGTGAGCTGAGAGGATTCCCTGCACCAACCTGGGGGGACAGCAAACTGAAGATTGATGATGGTGAGAGAGATTTTCATCGTTCAGTGAGATAACAAGAGGCAGAGATAAATACTCCTGCGGGCTGCAAGGCTGGGAGGAGTGGTCTTATCTCACACCTCATTAAGTTTCCAGAAACCCTCATCTGCTGTCACTGAGAGCTACTCTAACAGGCACTGGGTGGTTTTCCAGAGACTTGGCTACAGGAGACAAAGCAAACTCATATCAAGCAGCTTTTTAAGCCACAGCCTTAGTGATGACTAATAGAAATAAAAACAACTGGGAAAAGAGCAAAATGTGGGTCAGTCAAAGCTGTAGGGGTGGTTCTGCCATGAGTTTGCTGCACCAGGAAGGACAGACAGTGGGAGGAAGGAAGGAAACCTGGAGCAGAGGCATCCCAAAGCCTTATTGCAGGCTTGAAGACAAGGACACAGAGTACTGTGGGCAGCAAAGAATTATTATGAAAGACCATCATTCTCTGGCTTAAATCAGTGTAAATCGGGACTGCCTGTGGAGTTATTAAGGTAAAGCCCAAGGTAACAACTAAGCAACAGAAATATCCATCCCAGAGAGCCAGACTGTGCTGAACTGATCCCAAACATGAGGATGTTGGCCCAGGTCCCCTCCCCCAGCGCTGCTGCCAGTGCCTCTCAGCAGAGCAGTCATGTGCAAGGGACTGGGGGATTCAGTCCTGCTCACACAGGACCTTGGAAGTGCCCAGGGCACAGTCCCCAAGGATCACAATGGCCACTGAAGGCTCTGGGTCAGGCTCAGCCCCACTTCCCCCCATGCCACACACCCTGGAGACCCAGGGCCAGCACATCCATCATCTCCTTCATGAGCTTCTGCCACTTCTCTGCCCGGTTTTCCTTCTCATTCAGCACACACAGGGAGGGGTTAAAACATAAAGCCATTTACAGTAATTATGCTGAAGGTTGTCTACAGATAATGCAGCAAATAACACTGGATTTGGCAAAAAAAAAAAAAAAAATCACTCTTAGCTTTAATAAAAGCATTTCAAAGCCCTGGAAGGTTATTTATAGGGTGTGTAAATGTAACTGGAGGGGAGGAAGAGTAAAAGGAGTTCAAAGGGTATCTGTGAAAAGAAAAAACCCACTGTGTTATTGACACAGTTTCCTGCTTTCTCACACTCAACAACCTTCTTAAAACAAACTAGAGGAAACAACGGCAACAACAACAACAAAAAAAGCCACTGAGAGCTGTTTGAGATTAAATAATACTTTTTGACAGCTGGTAGGAAAACGACTGGTTCTGCATTCATGCTTACAGTAGCGTGCTGCTCCCGACCCTTGCTTGCATTGTAGAAGCATCTGAAAGCCCAGAGGGAGCTGCTTGTCGGGGCTGGCAGGGGGACAGGATGGCAGGGAGATGGGGACGGGGATAGCAGGGACACAGTGTGGGAAGAGCTTGAGCTCTGCCCTGCAGCATCAGCGGGCTGGGGTGACAGCAAGGGGCTCCCCCAAGGCCCTCCCAGCACCACCTACACCTTGTGCCTGGGGTGTGCGTGTGCAGGACCAGTGGGTTTCATTCCCCTGGATTGAGGTCCCTGGTCTCCATCTCATGAGGACCCCCAGTTATTTCGGGATGCAGCTCTGGCCTGCCCGCCACGCTCGCTGCCGGTGGGCTTTGGTGGGAGACAGCACCAGCTGCTGGGGGCTGCCCACGCAGGCTCAGATCAGGACGCGTGGGAGAAGTTTTCCTGGCAGAAACTCGGCTTGAGGCAAAAATAAAATCATGTGGTGCCTTCGTTTCCTCATGGCTTTGGAGCCTCCTGAGCAGGGCTAAGAGGAAGGCTGAGGTCTGCCCTACAGCTCCCAACTTCTCCAAGGAGCAGCTGCAGCTTCCAGCTCCTGCTCCCTGGCCGTGCCTGGCCCTCAGGAAAGCCAGCCCCATCTACCTAGAGAAAATCCTCAGATTTTTCCTTCAGCAAGTTCAATTGCAAATCCATCCAGAGCACTTTCCTTGCAGGATCTTTCCAAACCCAGTGGCTCACCTCTTTTCTTCTGGCCTGCCCAGGGAATGGCAAGACTTTAGGCTGGCAAGAAGCCTATGTGGGGGTTTAAGAAATGTTCTCTATCCTAGCAGTAAGGAAAAAACATCCCTGGAAAGTGATGGAGGAGGAAGAGGCAGTTAAATTCCTTGCAAGAACCAGGGTAGGGAGGGAGGCACACTTTGATAAGGACAAGGATTACAACTCTTCTATTCATGCAGTCCCAAGAAGGAAACAGAGGCAGGTTCCCCCGAGGTCCCACCTGGAAACCTGCCCCAGTCCTCCAGAGGTGACCCTCCTGCTTCCAACAATTCACACTGAGTGCTAATGAAGCCGGGAGGATTGGAAGCACAGGACATGGAAACGTCACAAACACGTACCCTGTAAAATGCCTTTTCTTCTTTATCTTTTGCTGTTCCCTTAAAATAAAAACAAATCAAGCCGCATCACACACCGGGTTACTAACTGGACAGAGAGCCTGAGGGCCTGGGAGCCCGGATTCCAAATGAGGAAATCACAGCGGCCGAGGCCGGCCAGGACCAGCCTGTGAGCCCCAGGCTTTGCCAGCGAGCACTCCCAGCACAGCCAGGGAACACAACAGCAGCCGAGTGCGGGGCACCCATCCCAGCCCCACACCTCGCCTGGTTTGGGGCAGAGGAAAACAAGGGGCTGTAGGGCACCTTCCTCTTCCCAAACCCCAGCCTGCTGCAGCAGGGCCAGCGGCTCGCCTGGCTGCTCCCCCCTGCTCCAGAGAGCCAGCCAGTGTGCCGGAGATTCATTCATTTTGGGTTAACTATCTTTTCCATTTCTGAACAGCTTCAATTTTCCTGATGTCTCGGGGAATGGTTTATGAGGAAATAGAGCCCTGAGGGTGGACAGATGGAGAAAAATCTCCCTTCTCACCAAACTGATCACTCTAATCTTTCATCTGCTCGGCGCAGACCCGGGCTGCTGGCACGGGGAGGTGGCACAGCTCTACCTGTGGAGCAGCTTGTCCAGCAGGGACGGTGCCTCCTGCTGCCACTTGCTCCTTCCCTGGAACGAGACCTGGGAGAAGGATGCACAGCACAAACCCAAATCATTTCACCTTACAGAAAGAAGAGGAAAGGAGACGGGGGGTTTCAGATCCAGGGTCCCACTCAGGTGCTGAGCAGCCTCAGGGTTTGCCCACAGACAGCACTTGCACAGATTTAATTGCTGCCCTTGCCCCCTCCCTCTGCTGCTGCTGTTCTGGGGCATAAAGGAGCTCCACATCACTGCTGCTAAAAAGGAGGGGAAGAGAAACCCACTGTCCTTGTTATGAAGCACTTGTATAACAACATATCCACGCCACAGGCTGTAACCAAAACTGTCAGTGAGACACTGCAGGGTCTCCAGTGTTGGCAGAGCTCACGGATGGGTTAAATAAACAGCTGCTGGGAATGACTTTGATGCAGATTAACCTGCCTGAGGGCAGGAAGATGGACCTTGCAAGGTCTGTTCCCTTCCCATGTTTCCCTGATGCAATGACTTCACAGGCACAGTTTTCCCTCCCCAGTTCCAGAAAGTTCTGGGGATGCTGAAAATGTGAGTAGCTCAAGATGGCCACAGATGTGCCAGTGGTAGAAACCATCTTCCCTCAAAGGGAAACCCTAATTAGCTGTCACTGAGCAAAATAAATACGTAGAAAGGAACATGTAAGGAACAATGATGACACACAACCTTCAACCAGGTCTATAGGGAAGACAGCTGAGTTTACAGGCACCATCCTACACGTGGTGTAATTCAAGTCCCTGCACCCAGACACTCAGGGTGGAGGTGCACTGACTCATTTGACTATCACCCTTCTGGTCCTGAGACTGTTTCTCAATCCCCCTCCTCCTCCTCCAGGGCTCACTTTTCACTTCCAGGCTGTCCAAGCTGCTCTGGAGAGCAGCCCCATCCCACCCAGCTGAACCCAACCTGCTGGGTGGAGGCAGACAGGGTGGCAGGACAATTGCCCAGCCACAGGAAGAGGTTTCTTGCCAGGGTCCCCATCAGCAGAAGTTAATACAGACCCAGGATGGACATACCCATGGGAGAGCTGTTGGTAAAGCACCTCATGGGGCGACACAGCCCCTGAGCCAGCACCCAGCTCAGCCCCCGTGCCCTTCTCTCCTTTGGCTTGAGCCACTCCCACGACTCTCAATTAACATTTAAGATTTCACTGAATAGCTGGCTGATTTATTTTATTTCTAGGGCCAGTAATTTATGGAAATATATTCTTAAAAATCAAACAGAACGCACTTTACTAATAGATGGGCCATTCTCTGACATTTTACA
Organism: Myiotriccus ornatus; assembly: GCA_036023395.1. Lineage (NCBI taxonomy): Eukaryota > Metazoa > Chordata > Aves > Passeriformes > Tyrannidae > Myiotriccus > Myiotriccus ornatus. The sequence goes on along the minus strand of JAYRBT010000023.1, from coordinate 3,738,960 downwards.
GAGTAAATGAGCATTTGTGCCCAGTGGCATGTTGTCCCATGACTGAACCCCTATAAAGGGCTTCAAAAATATCTATTAGCCAAGCTCATTAGCTTAAATATGATTAAAATAAATTATATTTCTCTACACATCGGCCCCAAAGTGAACACTTCTCTCAGTGGTTACAGGTCAAACGCTCACTTACTCCAAGGACTCTGCTGAAAATACAAAGGGTGTTAAAATTAGTTTACACAACTGCAGTGGTACAGAAGAGTCCTGGTACAGAAGTGATGTGTCCATGCCTCGGTTTAAAAGCGTTAACACTGAATATGCAGAATTATTCTTTTCCAGAAAAATCCACTTTACCATTTCCTGCTGGTTCTGTGAACATTAAAAAGATCTTTACCTCAATTTTACTGCTTTTTAGATTTATTCATGTATCCATTTTGCCTGTTTAGAGACCCAGTTTAAGGGAACGCTTTAAGGTGGGTTTATTTTCGTGTTGCTCAGTTTCTTACATTCCTGGTTTCAGCTGCGAGGGGGGCTGGGGGTGGTTTGTTTGGTTTTCCATTAGTCAGGCCAAAAAACCTGAACAAAAGTAGCGCCAGCTCCATTCAAACCACACAAACTCAATTAGGCTGATTTAAACCACTCCCCATCAGCAGGGCTGATTTACTGCCCCTGCCAGGCGCCACGAGGGCACTGCCCGCGCATCCCGCCGGGATCCCACCCTGCTCTGCCCGCGCATCCCGCCGGGATCCCACCCTGCTCTGCCTGTACCTCCCGCCGGGATCCCCCCCTGCTCTGCCCCTCATCCCACCGGGATCCCACCCTGCTCTGCCCGCCAATCCCGCCGGGATCCCACCCTGCTCTGCCTGTACATCCCGCCGGGATCCCACCCTGCTCTGCCGCCAGCAGCTCCCACTGAAGGCCTTGGTGCACAACCCAGCCCTTGCCCCGAGCCAGGATGTGGCAAGGGGCTCACTGGTGGCCCTCGAAGTGCCCTCCTCACACAGCAGAGGGCACAAACAAGGCAGGTGTGTACAAGGAGACCTGGAGATGATGCAGCGACAGGGAATCCATAAACCAAATATTTCTGAGGAGAAGAAATGCAGCTGATTTACGTTTTCACTGTGGTCGGCTTTGCTGGGCCCAGGCTGCCAAAAGG
>JAYRBT010000023.1:3711768-3723428 GCA_036023395.1 Myiotriccus ornatus | reverse complement strand
GTGTATGACATCATGTGCTTTTTTGACATCAATAAATCCTTCACTGGGCTCCAGATTACTTAATGCCAAATGTCAGGGAAGAAAAGCACAGTGATATATTCCTTTGGCTCAGCACACATGATGTTACTAAAATCAATGTGGTCCTATTGACAGATAAAAGAATGGTCTCTCTAAAGCAATAATTGGGTTTTTTAGCTCTTGGGCACATCAGGTATCTGTCCCTGCTTATTGCAGGGCGGTCAGACTGGATGGCCTTTATAGGTCCCTTCCAACCCAAAATATTCTGTGATTCTCTGAAAAAATCTCAGTTCCTCAGATTTCTTAGTAGGCCAAATGTTTCTTCCCAACTTTCACTCTGATCCTTGAGTCTCTATCAGAAAAAAAATGGACAATCTGCAGAGCTCGACTTTTCAGTAGGAGAGACAAACTCAAACTGTCACCTCTTGGCAAGTTTATACATAAAAGCAGAAAATTCCACTCCCCAACTTTCCAATCTTCTATTAAATGAAGGGGGGGAAAAAAAGAGCACCTGAAGAAGAGGCTGAGGGTTTTTTTCCCCTCCCCCTGTGCAAGGGACTAAGAGAATTCCAATTAGCTATCAGTTCATCTACTTCAAGGCAATTATCTAATTTGACGGAGAACTGAGTTTCAGCAGTGCATTTCACATCAGCCTCAAGAAAAGGTGGGAGCATTCCCTGGACAAAAAACAAGGCAAACAGCCTAAAAATCAGAGGATGGCAATGCTTTCAATGGGAGACCACGGGTCCCTGAGCTAATGATTTCCCAAGCTGAAAGATAAGCAAAAACGAGATCTCGTGTAGTAGAGACTTGCAGTAAACAGGTCCTGCTGTTTCCAAAATCTTTCGAGTAGTGTTTGAGAGATTAGACAGCAAATACTTTAATTTTTCAAGTATGATTAATGGAATCCATGATTACTTTAAGACATGCTCATTCAGTATGCACATTTGTGGTAATGATATCTTATTATTATGGTAATAGTGTTCTTACATAAACATGCATAATAGGTTTTAAAGGTGCTACACATGATAATTATTAGTTATCACGATGTCAGTTGCTTAAGGAAAATGTTTAATTACAGGTTAAACTGATCAGATGCATGTTTTGTTTAATGTATAGCTTTGAGGAACAGATAACAGAGGCATCTCGGGGCTTGTCCGTGTAGTCTGGAATTAAAATTCCAAGACAGAACTACAGTAATCCTTGCCTAAGCACCAGAGAGTTTCTTCAGGTGCTAGAAGAAGAAAAAAAACCCCATGTTCTACAGATCTTAGATTATAAAAGAGTGAAACTGGGCTGAAAAGAACAAAGAAGGAAAGGAGATTTAGCAAATAAAGGGAGATGGAGAAAACAAGGAGGGGAAAAAAAGGAGGATTATGGCAACAGGAAAGGGAAATCATTACAGATTTACAGCAAAAGCCTCCTGGGGGAACATGAGGAGAGGTGATGGAGATGGGACTGACTGCAGGGCTGAGGGGTGGGAAGAGAGCAGGACACGTCTCCAGGTAAAGATGAACACTCCTGTGAGCTCCAGGTCTGCCACAGAGAGCACTGGGACCTGAAGAATCAAGACAGCTGTTATCTCCAGAACACAGAGCTATGAGAAACACATACATTAGGGATTTGATTGTTTCCAAGGAAGATTTAACATAAGCTGGAAGGAAAAACAGAAGTCAACCTAGTCACTGAGAGTAAAAATAAATGCAGGACTTGGGCAGGGGGATACATCCAGCCACAAAATCTTCTAATTTTTCCCACATGCTAAAATAAAAATAAGTAATTATGCTTCTGTATATTATGTCCATCAGTCAGAAATCACGGTATGAAAGGAAAAGTTTTAAAGAAAGTGTTAATGGGCCAGACCTTCCCATCTGCCTGGTATTTGCCTTACATCCAATTCTCTTGCTTTAGCAGTTCAAAAAACCCCAAACAACTCAAAGAGAACTTGATGTTCTGTATGATGATGGCACTGCACACCATCATGGCAAGGGAATTACATGTCTAAAAATCTGCACAGAGTATTTGCAAACATGGGAGTAAATGCTGTTGCCCAGAGAGGTTGTGGACTCCTCATCCCTGGAAGTGTTCAGGTCCAGGCTGGATGGGGCTCTGAGCATCCTGGTCTGGTGAAAGGTGTCCCTGTCCATGGCAGGGGGGTGGAACAAGATATCTTTAAGGTCCTTTCTAATCCAAACCATTCTGTGAGTTTATGAAATAGTCACAGTGGCAGCACAGCCTGCAAAGCCGGAATCAGTCACATTTTGCTGTGGAATGAGAAGTGACTTTCCTTGCACAGGCACAAGCTCCAGCTTGCTTTTGTTTTTGTAAACAATAGAAGGATTATTTCTACTGCCTCATCAATTTGGCTTTGCATTTCACAGATGTATACAAACATCCACTGTGCTGAGCACACAGTGTAAACAAGGTGTAAGACACAGCAAAATGCAACAGAATTTCTTTGTTATCTGCCCTGGCTCAGTCACAGCCAAGTGACAGCACTCGGAGCTGCCACAGCAGATGGAGCTGTTCCTGCCCGAGCACAGCAGGGGAGGAGCAAAGCACGGGAACCTGAGTATCACAAGCACCGACAGCAGCTTTGCTTACCAGCCTGGTGTCTGATTGTGACCTAACTGGTCCTGGAACCAGGCTGGAACCCAGCTAATCCCAGAACTAACCCAAGCCTGGATGCACGATGCTGTTCCCAGGCGGTCACGGCCCGTGTTACGCTGGCAATCAGCCCTCCACACCAGCACTGCTCTGACTTGGCTCCACGGGGCTGACAAGCCGTTTTAAGTGTAAAACACTTTACATTAATTATCTTTAAGCCTCGCAGGCAAGATAAACAGGTCTCAAAGAACCAGCAGATACGTCAAGCGCAGACGTGCCTTTGGAGCGATGTAGGTTCCACCAAATGTGAAAATGGGCCTGTCTCCCTGCCAAGCTCTGGTCCCCTGGTAGCCCTGCAGTTCCTTGGGACGCATTCAAACACAAACTAGCAGCGTGCTGTGCCAGTCAGCAGGGCTGACAGATACAGAAAGGGCACTTATTTAACTTATCTCCACTCAGCAGGAGCTCTGGACACACAGGATCCATATAATAGTTAAGCTGTTGCATTAGGCAAAAGGTTTTCTGCCTGCTGAATCACAAGATATTCCCAGAGCCTTAATTGTATATGGTGAATATGTGAGAAGTTACCAAGTTGAAAGAGAAAGCATCAGGCTCTATTTACACCACCTTTGTCCACAAGGCCTGGCAAAACTCACTTAGGAAGGTTTCACAGACACTCTTAGATAAAACAGATAAGATACCAATGCAACCAGCCAAGAGTATCCCCACGTTAAACGTGCTCCAAATTACATACCTGGCAGCACTGCTTACAATTTCCCACAATTATTCATTTAGCCAGAGGCACTGTAAGTATTAAGACGATCCCAGAGTTAAAATTATCTCAGACACCACCAGATATTATCCCAAAGTAGAGCCTCAGCAGTTCAGATACAGAGGACGTGCAAATTTACTATCTGGAAGATATTGAAATGTCAGTTAAGCTGTTAGGAATAATGGAATTCCCTGCCTTGCCACCAGACTGGTTGAGGACAGGCTGCAATAGGACATAACTGATGTTTCTGCACAGTCTGTCACTGCTGAACAAAAGGGCACCTGCAAAGGGCCAGACCCTCCACACCCTTCAGATCATCTTATTTTCCTCCTGCCCCGAGTGGCTCTTACTGGATTCCATCCATCACTGTCTTCCAGCCCAAGCCTTATCTGCCCAGACAAAAGGGGTATGAAGAGACATTGTTCAACATTCAGTCTCCTGATAATGCCAAATGAACTTCCCGAAGGAACTGTCATGATCTTGATGGAAATTAATATCCCTATGGCAGCAAGTCTCCAGCTTAAGGTCTCTTGAAGCAGAAGGCTCAGCAAGGTACAGCCAAACATGACAGCAGAGGACAACAAAGTAAGCTCATACAAGAATGATCCAACTAGTCTTATGTATAATCAAGAAGAAATAAATTGCTCTAAAATTCATATGCAGTTCGTGTCCAGTTCTGCACAGCTACTTGAGCAACCAAACTGGTGATCTTTGGGGAAAATGTGTCTCTTGAAGATGATAACTGAGCTCACTCTGTTAAGCAACACCATAAGCCACTAGATCAGCATATTCTGAGAGCCAGGGTGGAGGATAAATGGGGGGAGACACACCAACTCTTGAGTGGCTGTAACAGAACTTAAATTTCAGGGGTTTAGCTCAACAGTAGAATGATTCCTTCAGAAAGGCAACTAATAATGACAAACATCCCTCCACACCTGACATACAATTTCAAGCAGCTAGAAAGAAAAAAAAAAAAATATAATGATTGAATTCTTATGATACAGAATTGACAGGCAATTTGATTTTAATAAAATATTCAAGACATAAAACAGTCTAGGTTTGATCAACCCTGACTGGTAAGACACAGAAGCGATAACGATGATGGTGTTGAATGCAAAAGCAGAATTCATTAATGCAGAAACAGCTCAAGTCAACAGGCACAAAAAAAAAAAGGCACAAATGGTCGAACAACGAGATTCAATCACAAAAAAATCCCCCAGTTCAGGAAAAGAATCCTTACAAATTCAGCTGCAGTAATGAGAAACTCATCACACTAAACACACCATCCATTTGCCCAAACTATGCTTTAGAAGTCACGGGTTACAAAGGAACATGAGACTCAGAGTCTGCCTGGAGACAAGAGATTAAGGCTCGATTACACCTTTTAGCATGTGTTTTATGGGAGATGCCATATTTCACCATTTTTTATTTCACTTCCAAGGTTATTTGTAACGAGTGCTTCAATTACACACTAGTCAGTGCCCTCCAACAATAGTGAAATAGCTTTGAAAAAGCAAGCTCAGAAGCAGTGACCAAAAATACTCTAAATTAAGTTCTGAAAGGAATTCTGAGTAGAAAGCAGTCCTGGTAAATGTGAACAAATAGTGCCAACCACTTTGCCTAACCATGCACACTGCTGTAGTACAGACTGTGATAACAATTCTAACTTCACACTGTTTTTATTGCCCAGTACTTTGCACACACCTTTACCCCAGCTCCCCCACAAGCCTGGGCAATCTATCCACACATTTTATTTCACCCAGCTCTGGGAACATAACTATTCTCTACAGGGAAACACGGTTAAAACAAAGCATAACAATAATACCATGAAGTTTTAAGGTCTGAACTGAAAAATACAGCACCTGAACCACAGGGCAACCCTTTCATTGCAACAGAAGGCCTTAATTCAGAAGAACAAATAATATTCTTGGGTAAGCATAAGAAAGATGAACATGCAACATCTATTAAATCCCTTCCCAGCCTTATTAGCTGGTTAGCTCATCATGACCTACCTGGCTTATGAGATCTGAAGGGATCACAGAAGGGGTTGCACAATTAACAGTCACAGAGATAAATACAAACACCACCATTCAGCAGTTTCATGTGCTTAGTTTATTATATATTTTTATAGTAAGAGGCAGAAGCAATAAATAACTCCATTAAAATCTCATTAGCTCTGATCAATGACTACAGAAGATAACAGAAGAACAAAGCTGAATTTAATGTGTTGCTAAAGGAGAAATAGAAAATTTTCTTCAAGACTCAGGTAAAAATTGACCTAAACTTTAACTAATCTTCTACCTTACCAACAGCAAAAGAAAGACAGATGAGTGTAAACACACCAGCAATAACGCATTTGTTCACATGAATTAGTCCTGGAGTAACCACTATTTTCTTGGGAAAGAAAGAAACCATCTCCCCTAAAGACCATTCAAATTCTGCACTTGCTTATGAAAAGCAGCTCCTGAAATAAAAGCTGCTCAATCTGTGCAAGATATTTTATGCAATTGCAGGTAAGAATTCATGCTTTCTATTTTTCAAGATGATGGATTCTGATTTTTAGCCTAAATAACTTCGGTTTAAACAATTACACTCTCCATGTCCATAGTGCTAATTATTTCCTTTCTAAGTACTCCTGGAAACATTAGGCAACTTCATCAAATTTAAGAGCAGCCTAGAATTTAAAGGAGATCTTTAAATTCCTACATATTTCATGAAAATAAGCAGAGATATAAATAATGAGCCTCATGAGGAAAGGCTGGCAGGACACAGCTCTCGTGTCTTGACTTGGTAGGAGGCCATGGCACGCACGCAGCAGCCGGCTGATCCATGCTAATTCCAGCATGGATATGCCTGGTGCAAGCGTCAAGGGATGGGAGGAAGAGACAACAGCACAAGGCTTGGGGTGGGAAGTTTATAGAATCTTTTTTTTTCTCCTCCTCTTGTAGACACCACATAAAGCAGAGACTGGAAAAGCGCTCCCCACACACCGAACCTACATCGAAACACGGGAAAACCACCGTGGAAAAAAGGGAGCACTGGGTTCAAAGAGAAGTCTGGAAAATACAGCTCCCTGTAAGCAAGATGCCACCACTTCAAATGGATGGGATGGGAAGAGCAGAGGCAGCACGAACAGACCACTCTGGACAAGAGAAACCCCCCCCTTTTCTTCAGGTGACAGAAAACAGCCCTGCACCGTCAACAACGGCTGATGGGGAGGATCCAGCGGGTTTAAGGGGAACATAAAGTGCTTTAATCTTGAAATTCTGGCTTTCAAAGGGCATTATGTGGATCCTGAAACTAAGGGAGTGATGTACTTACAGTGCAATCCAACTAGCAGTCTTGTAAACATAACTGCTATCTACATAGCTTAAAGTATTACAGTTTGTTAACCATAAATCAAATATAAAACACAGCACCATCATTTCAATTTAAGGGACTTCTTTTATGTTAATAAGTCTGAATGTTTCAAGTGACTTTCCTCCATATTTATTCTGAAATTCCACAGTGCTTCTTTCATAATGAATCTAAATACTGCATGAGCTGAACTTCACATTTATAAATATTTAAAAAAAAGCTGAAGCTTTCCAATATAACATCTTACTTTCATTACTTGGTCTTTTTGATAAGTTGAAACCAAACAGATCATAGATTATAAAAGAAATCAAGTACAGCTTACTTATGTAGATGATATTATGAAAATACTCATAAGAGAAAACAGACTTGGAATTAATATTGGACTATAAAAAGAAACTGTACAGTATTTATAAGTTTAAAAACAGTTTAATGGATCTTTGTTGCCAAAATAGCTCCAGTAAGTTGCAGCCAGTCCAAACATCTAACAATGGCACAGCTTCCAAAGTTATATATGATAAACACAAATAATGAAAGATGAATAGATAACTCACCACAAACAGATGCAGAGAAAGAAAAAGATTTTATGATGTGATAGTAATATTGGCTGCATTACAGAAATGGAACACTGACAGTTGTTCTACATTAGCTCCATCTCCCTCAAATTTCTGAACTGCCATTACCTAGAACTGGGTCTTCACCATCACTGCTGGTGATGCAGGAGAAAGCTCTCCTAGCACTGCAAATTATAGTTTGTGTTACGAGATGAGAATAAAAACCACTCACAGACAGCAGGGCAGAAAACGTGAATTTTAGAGTCAGGATAATGCCAGTAAAGTCCTGCATTACAAAAATAACAACAGTGGCAGGGAACAGCCTTAAAGGCACAATTACAAACACATTACTCCAACATGATCCTACCCCTTTGCAATGGAATTTATGCACCAAAAACACAGTGAGGTTGATCAGAGTTTAACTCTTACAGTGCTCCATCTCTTCCGACTGACACCCCGAACACCTGAAGGGAAAACACCACCTGTATCCTTCCCACTCACAGTCCATTCTCATCTCACACAATCTGAACGGGAAAAGGCACCAAATCTGAGCATCTTGCAAATTCCTGGCAGATTTTCACAAGGGTCTCAAGTGAACAGCCTGTTCCCATCCTCTCCCACACACCCCCTGGTGTGCCGGGGCACCTGTTGTCAGCTGCTCCAGGGCATGGCAGGACACGGGGTGATGGGTTAAACTGCAGAGGGTCAATTTAGGTTAGAGACAGGAAAGAAGTTTTTAACACTGAGGGTGGTATAACTGGAATAGGTTGCCCAGAGAAGCTGTGGATGCCCCATCCCTGTAAACATCCAAGGCCAGGTTGGATGGGGCTCAGAGCAACCTGGTCTAGTTGAAGATGTCCCTGCCCATGGCAGGGGGTTGGAACCAGATGCTCCTTAAGGTCCCCTCCAACCCAAACTATTCTATGATTCCCTGATCATGCCTTTTAGGAACAATAATTATTATTAAGCTAGCTACTGATCACACTGGAAGCAAACCAGGAAGGCATTTTCAGCCTGGAGATCAGCTTCCCACTTGGACCAGAGCTGCACATTCCACCTGCTCGGCAAGGGAACGATCACACGAGCTCAGCCTTCCCCTCCCCAAACCAGAGAACGAGTCAGCTGAGATGTGCTGTCTGAAGAGACATGACACAGCTCACTGACCCTTCTGTAGGCAGATAGGAAATGCCTCCCCACAACTTGGGAAAATCAAAGCAGTAGCCTGAGGGGGGGAAAAAATGGCTTTCTTCTTTTGCCTTCTCTGCCCACAGCAAGGTGCGTTCAGACACAGCCTGAAGGAACAGGAGCTGTAGAAAAATGATGGAATAAATAGGAAAAAACAACAGAGGGCAGGAGAGGAAAAACATCAAAGGAAATTGCAGCTAGCAGCTGGGAGGAGAGATTAAATCCCTTGTTAAAAATCCATGTTTTACAGGGCTTGCTAAAACATACATGAAGGGGGATTTCTGGTATTATACCCACCTGTCTATCACCTTTTTGGCCCCTCAGGGCAAACAGTGTTTTTGCCTCAAGGCTCTTAAATCAGTATATTTTATTATTTGGGTATTGTTATTTACAAAGTGCTCTGTGTGCACCTCCTGCTTCAAAGACAATTGAAGTGACAGCTCAGGCCTTAAAAAAGATGCAAGACTTAAGGAGAGGCATTGGCAGCTCGTGATGGCAGCAAACAAACAAACAAACTGTATTAAAACCATGCATCAAAACAGGGAGAGAGGAGACACACAATGTGCTTGCAAATTATTAGTTACTATTTTTAAATCAAAGAACTGTGATCTAAGGTTTAAGAGCAGAGGACTTGGGCTGAAAATAAATAAATCTGGGTTCTCTTCCAACAGTCAACATACTCTTTGATAAACTGGTTAACTCTTACCTAAGTTTTAAGGAAAATTGATAGTATTTCCTCTTGTGAGGCTGTTTTAGTAGCATAACAAATTGCACAGAATCTCCAATACTTCCTGCACCAGACCCAGAGCTCGTGTTTGAGCCACAAGGTGTTTTTTTGAGCTATGCTGTCATGATGTAAACAAATAAGACAGTACAGAATTACCCAGCAACCCAGGGAGAATGAGCCAACTCATAATTACTCTTCACTAGGAAAATGCAAAAACTTACTTCTGTCTGAATTTTTCCTGCCTCCTGTTCAACTAGATGGATTTGTACCTTTTTGTTATACTACACAATGGCTAAACCCCCAAATCCCTCTCCCATCATACTTGAAGGCAAGTCTAGACCAACCTTTACCTCTTACCAATGAACTCCTGAGTTTACCTGGTGTCTTTGCCTTCACATAGATCATTCAGGGAACATTTTTTCCCCCTAATTCTCTCCATTTCTCAGCATCTTTTTGAACAGACACGAGAAGCAGTCTGTGTCTTAACACAGCCTTACAAAGGATGCATTCTAAGGTCACAGCACTTCCTTCTTCTAAATGATGCCACTCTGCTTCTTCAGCTGATGTGCGTTCACCCTCTCACCTGCTCAGAGACAAAGAGGTGCTCAGGTTCAAACTGTTCTCAAGCAGGACCCAACCTATTCTTTCTGAAGCTGCTGCCCTCAACTGTCTTATAGTCTCCCATCCATAACCACGATCTACAATCTTTTGTTGAGTGTGTCATTTTATACTTGATTGTATTAAAATGCAGGTTGTTCAGATAAGCACTTAAGGCCAGTCTGGGGCAGCCCGTGCTTGCTTTTCGGCCGCGAAATAAAGAACATTTAACCCCCCCAAAAAAATTTATCTAAAGAGACATATCCTGTGTTTTCTTATGGATTTTTAAACCTCAAAGAGACCATCTGAAGTAGCCACTCCAATTATTGGTAGAAGCTTGAAGAGCAGCCGGGACACCTCGAAGTTAATTCGCCAGCACAGGCCACCAAGGAAGGGAATGAGAAGCAAAGCTAGAGCAGCAGTTAACTCCAAGCAGTGAGAAAACGTGCTGGCTGCTGAACTGGCTGCCAGCAGTAGTAATGCCAGCTTGTAAAACCTGCTAAGAAGGAATTACAATAATTGGGGGATTGTAGTCATGAGCTACAATAATTGGGGGATTGTAGTCATGAGCTACAATAATTGGGGGATTGTAGTCATGAGTTACTGCTGCAAGTCATCACCGGACAGGGAAGGAGCAGCCCTGATAAACCTTGGCTTCCTCACCCTGTGCATCAAGAGGTGTGAGCACAAGCAGCACCAAGGATTTTTGATTTATCCCTTGTATCTGCGTGGCTCTTGTTAAGCCAAAACAGCAAAAGAAAGAATAGCCTTCAGAGTAAAAAAATCTCCCCAATCCAATGAGTTCTTTTGTTTTGCAGAAGGTGGGGGCAGAGAATTAAGGGGCTTCAGTGTATCCACAATGACAATATCATTAAAGGGATTTAGTGAAAAATATAATCCTCTGACTACAAAACAGATCAAAATAAGGCACTTTGTGATGGGGCTGTTACACACTCTGAGAAGTAACACAACTGTCTACAGCAGAACACAGGCTAAAAGCATATGCTAATGGCAAAGCTGCTTTCAAAGCAGCACCGTGAAAGCAATTTGGCTTTTTCTCTGCACCACCTACTTCGAAAACTGGAGTTTTGTCAAACTTGAAATTACTGCAGCCTTCCCTAAACTAAGACTGACATGGGCAGCAACGAAGGTAAAGTCAAAGTGCAACTCCAGCCAAAGCAGAGAAGAGCTGACCATGGTGGGACTGCAAGGCACAGAAAATGCAACACTGAGGTGCATTTTTCCTCAGGACTCCACTGTATGAAGGGCATTAAACATGCTGTACAAATGAGATTAATCCCACAGAGCCAAGAGGCAGGATTTTCATCCAGAATATATTACTGCTTATGCCTTTGTTCTTTTCAATCATGGCTGCTGAATCCAAGAGGTTAACAGCTGAAAATTAGCATATTCCTCTAACATTTGAGAATGCTTTAAAGTACTGATTCCTTTTTATTATGTGTTAACACATTCCCTCCTCCCCCCATCACAAATCAAAAATGTAATAAACTAACATTAGTGGGGCACCATTGGAAAGCCTTTTAGGGCAGTTTTGTTCCTGAATCCTCCTGTCTGAACTTAATATTTTCACAGTAGAGTTGCACAGTTTGCAAGAGTTACTCTGTTCACCCCTCACTTAGCAGGACACTCCTGACTTTCAGAGGTTACAGGTAATTCCTTCCTAGGAACATGAAAATGCCACAAAGAGGGAATAGGATTTCATTAATATGGGCAGGTTTAGATTAGATATTAGGAAGAAACTCTTTCCTGTGAGGGTGGGCAGGCCCTGGCACAGGTTGCCCAGAGAAGCTGTGGCTGCCCCTGGATCCCTGGGAGTGTCCCAGGC
>JAYRBT010000023.1:3680760-3711182 GCA_036023395.1 Myiotriccus ornatus | reverse complement strand
AAACATCCTAAATCTCACAACTCTTATTTTTTTTTCTGAAAGACTTGGGCTTCTTAATGCCTTTGCAACATCAGGCCAAGACTACACTGTATTGATTAAACAAGTGATTCAGAAAACCCAGGGAAAAGAAGAGGGGTGGCTGAATGATCAGAGTCGATCTCTTCACCTCCGTGACATGCTGTGAATGTAATTAATCCTACATTTATTTAGAGAAATCCACATCCTACAGTAAAGCAGCAACTCCCTGCTGGCTTCAGACCAGGTAATTATGCTGTAACAAGGACTAGGTTTCGATTCCAACGAAGAGATGAAAAGGAAAGCAGGCCTATGAGGCCGACCTACCTTTCAGGATACGTCTCACCTGCAAATCAGGGAGAAGCAAGGACAGCTCAGGAATATCTGGCTTAGCTTTAATTCAGTTAGTTCCCATAAAGACAGCAGCTTCTGCAGAGTTTGTATAAATGCCACCAGGAACCCTGTTTTTTTTCCAAACTTTAAAATCAAAGAATCCATGCTCAAACTGCCATGTTACACCTACAGGCACCAAAATTAGCAATGTTACATTTGTCTCAGGTTGGGGAGCACGTATTTGTGAAGGATAACAAAGCAAGTTGAAGATACATTTGCACAGAACACACCAAGGCAATTTAACAGCTTATTTGTCTTAACACACAGATCTCCTTCACTGCACAATTTGAAGCTACTATAATACACAAACAATCATTTAATAATATTTCTTCTTGGAATAGAACGTGAACAAAAGGTAAGATAGCAAATTAAAAAGTAGAAAAATAGTGATAATGAAAAATGTACCTTATTCTCCTGCATGTCTCATACCCACAAAACTTTGAGCAGATTAATCCCAACTGTACAACAGCCAGGCTGGATGGGGCTCTGAGCAACCTGGTCTAATGGAAGGGGGGTGGAACAAGATAATCTTTAAAGCCCTTTCCAACCCAAACCATTCTGTCATTCTGTACTAAGTGTACCAACCCCTGGAAAACTGCCAGGAACACTCAGAACTTCACCTCCATTTCAGGAACACAGAATATGCTCATTTACTGACACTGAAGTGGTAACTGTTTAAAACTAAACATGCATGCAAATAGTAGATTAAAGTATTTTAAATTGACATGGGCTCAAGTTTTTCCTCTCAGGCAGGGCTGCAGAATAGCATGGACTTACTGCCTGCCTGGACAAGGACTCATAGGAAGCTGTTCAGCCTTCCAGCCATGTCATGGCCAGCAGGCACACACGTACAACAGTGGCCAAAAACCAGTGTGAATAGAGCCTGGCACAAAGGGGAACACAAAACACTGGAGAAAGACATCAGGCCACACAAAGGAACCTCAGCACAGCAAGAGGCAGTGGGTAAACTATTCTGACTTCTGTAAAGGACAACTCCTGTGGGGTCACAGACACAGAACTCCTCTCCAGAGGGAGAAAAAGCTCTCCTGCAACGAGCCCACACTTGGATTCCCCAGGTCTCAGCAGCCCTTAATGCAGCTGTCAACCAACCAGTGGTTTCCCCAAAACTCCTTCTCATCTCCCTCATTTCCTCCTGCTCAAAGGAAGGTGTGGAAGACAGAGAAAGCCTCAGATTTATAATACAAATTCAGTTACAGCTTCACCTCAGAGGCTGCCACATGTATCAGAATGGCTTGTAAAAGCTCGGACCTAAAGAACAAAGGCATGCAAAGCAGACAAATTAAATTTAATTTTATTATGGAAATGAAAGCCATAACAGAAGTGACAGCAGGGTGGATGATAAGCTCACTTAGCAGGGGGATCAAATGAAGTGATGACATGTCATTATGACCTCAGGGGTTAAAGATGCAATTTTCCATCTGGCTGCATCTGGCTTTTCAACAGAAATGTTGACACCACCTGCCGAGATTTACCACAGGCTGCCTCCATAGGTCTTTGTCGAGCCTTTGTTATCCAGGTTAACATTTACTTTTCCCTCTTTTCTGGTAAATTTTGCTGAGAAACATGCTCCCTTTCTCCAAAGCCTAGTAACAGTTAACAGGATTTACATGCCAGTTCGTACAGTAGTTGAAATTATTAATAGTCACCTCACAAGCAGCTTAAAGAGAAATACTAGAAACCTAGAAAGCAGGTAAAACTACCTTTAAGAGGGCAAACAGGATGGCAAAATTTTAGCTAATATCTTGATTGTCTAAGACATTTGGGAATCCATTTTTCTCTTAGTACCAGGCACCTGATTAAAATAATTTTTCTAAAAAAGAAAATAAAATCCTTAGCATTAAAGACCTAGTTTGTACTCCCCATACCCAACTGACTATTAGCCACCTGCATGTGTTTTATTCAGCAGCTTAATCATTTCCAATTCCAGATACACTGTGCTTAAAATAAATCAGCTCTTGCCAGCCCAGTGACACATTCACTTATTCATCTCATTTCCCCACAGCCAAACCATGATCTCAAACCAAATCTGTAATCAGCCATTGACACACTGCTGGCCATAAGGATTTTGTTTCCAGGTGGAATATTTAAAAGCTGGTACCTACCAGGGGAGTTCCTCTTTATCTGGAACAGGACTGTGAGCTTACTGTTTTGCCTGCGCCAAGCTTTTTTCCTCAACCTGCATCTCCCAGAGTGTTGTCTGGCAGCACAGGTGAGCTAAAAAGTTTGCTTCCAGCTGTTTTTAAAGTGACCAAATTCTTCATTCAAAAGAACCTACAGTCTGTTGTAACTACTTATTAAAAAAAAGAGGCCCCAACCTAAACCAGGACTTGGTTACATATCAGGGAAAGAGGGGAAGAAAAGGAAAACCCTCCATGGATTTTGAGAGCGCTCCCAGTTATGAAAAGACAGGAGGCAATGGAGACAAAGAATGTTAATGAAGCTTCCACGGAGCAAAGAACAGCCAAGAAACAAAAGAGAAAGTATCCAGACCCACTGGAGATGACAATAACTACGCTGAAAGACTACCACAAGAATACCTACTAATACCTTCCCCTCACAGAACTCTCTCACCACAAAAGCAATTATAGAATCATAGAATGGGGTTTGGGTTGGAAGGGGCCTTAAAGATCATCCAGTGCCACCCCCTGCCATGGGCAGGGACACCTCCCACCAGCCCAGGTTGCTCCAAGCCCTGTCCAACCTGGCCTTGGACACTTCCAGGGCTGGGGCAGCCACAGCTTCTCTGGGCAACCTGTGCCAGTAATTCAAAGGGAGTTACCAGAGGGATGTCATAACCTTCTTCCCCTGGAATGGGAGATGCACCACCCTCCTCTCCAGATGCCTCACCCTGGGGAGCTGGGAACTCTTGTCCTCAACAGACAATTGGTCGCCCATTTTGGCATCTGTCAAGGTATTTTCTGAATGACAAGTGAACTTTGTGTTTCCCTTCAACATAAAGGAATATAACAGAGTGTTCCCATTCACTTTGCACATGCTGAACTTAAAACACATGCTTCACTGCTAAACTGAACAGGAATGACTTCAGCATATGCTTAAATGCTGTCCTGATTCAGACCTAAAAATAGGGATGGTTTCTGCGGTTCCTCTTTCTCCTGCTCTCCTAATGACAGACAGCTATTGTGCCCTGTCACTCTGACAATAAGAGAGCTTAATTGCCCTCTTTCCAGCAGCTGTCAGTTCTGCTTAACTGGGACATAATGTGAGAGTCTGGGAGGAAACGTGTTAATCTATCAGTCACTTACAGCTACTGTGCATTTCCCTGGGCTGGATTTAAAGAAAACCCTGGTTTTTATGACTGACTTGCTAGACATTATATTCATTGATATGGGCAGCAGTGATATTACTGTATTATGACTCATTTCTTTGTGAAAGATCCATGAAATAACTTTCTCCTTCTTTATTTACCGCACTTTTTCATCTCAACTTCAACCTGAACATGAATTTCCCCATACTTGGGGAACTTCCCACACATTTAAGGTGCGGCAAAAAAAAGACCTCCTCAAATATGATAGTGTAAAATGAACTGGCTGTTCCTGGAATTAATGAGGACTGATGAATCAATGTTTGGAAACACCTGTAGCTGCTTTAGAGTGTTTTGTGCACTGCTATTTATAGCAACACAGTCACTGTAAGCACACAGAGGAGAATAAGAATCAACATCATGTACCACACATAATAAACAACTATAACCTGAGGGTCTTTAATTCTCCAAGAAGTTCTGATAAGGTCACACCTAAACCTACAGCCTGTGCAGGCTGGCTCAGTTCTCTGTCATATTCCCCTTTCTCATCATAATTATTACTAATTTCCCTCTATATCCCCTCACTGCTCCTTGAGTCTTGTGCACTGAAGTTATTTTTCTCCCACACTCTCTGGTTAAATTGTGAATGGAAAAGCAAAGGCTAATTTTAACCAGTTTTATGAGTTTATACTTTGCTATATTAACCAGCATGAAAATGGCATTGTTTTGTGTTTACATCAGTAATGCCTATTCCAACTCACACCTTCTTTTGTGGCCCTTCAGAGAAGGCTGTGAAGACATAAAAAGGAAGAAAATACAAAAGCTGTATGGAAAACAGAATAAATCTGACAAGAACAATATAAAGCTTAGTAAGATTTGAACATGCAGCTTGCTTTAATCATTTAATCCACTTCCCACTGTTTTCCTACCGACACTTTTGGTTTTAAGCCATTAAAACATGCTGATACTGTAACCAGTCTGGCTGCAAACTTCCCAAAACTCTGGAAATAAGCCATGCTGACTCTGTTGAAAGAACACAGGTGAGGCACAGAAGTGCTGAAGTGCAGGGACTTGGTCTGGAAGTGGCAGTCACTGTTTCCTCTCAAGTGAAGTGGAAGCCAAAGCACGTTGTCAGGGAGAGGGAGCTGGCAAACAGCTCCAGGGGCAGGAGCACACAGTGCATGGAGATTTGTGACACTTACTCTGGTGTTGATAATCAATTGCTACAACTGCTACAGCCCATAAATCAATGTTTCATACAGCTGTCAATGGTCTGCCTGTGCTGTCAATTCAATTCTGAATGAGAAGTTATTTCTTACCTTTATCTTGAACTTATGTAAGTGATATTTAAGCTTTTTTCTTCCTGAGAGATTGCAATAGAATGAAAATTCCACAGAGGCTGGTTTATCCCCCCCCCAAAACCCTATTAATAGATTAATGAAAACTCACATTTTTATTTCAAATGCAATTCCTCCCTCCTTTCTCCAGTCACGTCACTATATTAAAAAATGCACTGAACATCTCCACAAGAATAACTGGACAGACACAGCAACTAAATGAAAAAGAGTGATTGTATTTCCATGTAGAGGGGACAGAATTTTTTTTTTACTTTGCTGATACTTGTTCATAGGTGAAGTATGCTAAAAACATTACCCTCACCAATAACTACTGAGGAACTTACTTGATTTTCTGAATCCAGATGCAATAGTCTGTAATGAAGAGATCATTAAGGATGTAGGCAGGGTCACTCTCCCTGAAAATCTTGTGGATGTCCAACAGACACTTCAAAACTGCAGCTTTTCCTGGAAATAGATTTTTGTTTTTTGTAAAATCACTAGAAATCTTGACGGATGGTGCTTAGCATCTTCTCACCTGTGAGGCTTTAATAAGCACGGTATCTACAACCAGCCTGGAACTTTAGGTTGAACCACAGGCTCCGAACAGCAGCAGTGTAACTGTGTCCTTTGGTATCCACATCCCTCTGGATGTGGAACCTCTGAATTCAGTAGGAATCTCTCTGCAAGACTAAAGCCTCAAGGCACAGTCATGCATGTAATTCTCCACAGCTGAAGGAGCCCCTTCCCCCAGCTTTGCCACTTCCCCAAGCTGTGCTGTCCCAAACTTTGTAACAGGCAGAGAGTGCACTGTATTTTAACAAAAAAAAAAAAAAAAAAAAAAAAAAAAAAAAAAAACCAACAAAAAAAAAAAAAAAACCAAAAAAAAACCTGAAAAGTAACTCACAGATAACAAAAAGTTATGCCCCATCATTTCTCTGGAGGAAAACACATTTCCCTTGATGCCTCCACAAATAACCTGTGCTGGAAAACAGCAAGGTTGGGAAGACACAGCCCTCAGCAAGGTCAAGCACATGGAACTGTGGGAGGCAGTGTAATGATGCCACTGCCCAACAGCTCACCAGGGCCTGAAATTAGGGAAAACTTCTCCTGCTTCTGACCAGTTACTGAGTAATTTGACAAAATGAAAGAAAAACTCCCTCCAGGCTCAGTAAGGGGCCATTTGATACACAGATAATAAATGCAGTAAAGGATTAAAAACGTAAATGATTTCTCATTCCACAACCAGAAAGCTTTCTGTTGTCAGTTTGATTTTTCCTTCATATGCAACAATCCAATTAGCTGGAATCTCCTCCCTTAGTTTGCTGGTTACAGTTGCTAAAGGGTTAAGTGCTGGAACACTTAAAAAACAAAATTTATTTTCGCTGTTTAATGGGGAAAAAATCCCACCATATTCAAATGAAAACAGCCACTACTGCAAATGGAATCTAATAACCCTCTCCCAAGAGGCTGGCTCCTCCTAGGCTATGAAACCTGAACAGGGATGAAATTACATTTTACAGATTTAGAAGAGGAGGGGGAAAAAAAAAGAGGGGAAAAAAAAAAAGGAAAAAAAAAAGATCAGAACTCCCCCTGCTGTTCAAGCACAACATTTGTTTGTTTGTTTGTAATTCCATGCTGCAAAAATAGAGACAGAATGAAAGTTAAAGCATGAGGAAGGTGGCAATAAGGAGAAAGAACAAAGAGTAATAAGCCACGGCAAAGAACTCAAAAACCCACTGGTTTTGGAAAACCTACTGAAGAAGTCAGGTAAGAAAACAAAATCCCAAATATAACTGATAACTTTTAGACTGTATCCCCATCAATGCTTGTCAAGCCAAGCTTGTCAAACTTCACTATTTTGACTAAAAAGAAGTGAGCTCTTTTAAAAAGAAATGATATGTGGAATTAAAATCTTGCTAATTTTCTCAGGTTCCAGCTGTCAAACTGTCAGCCTGAAGCATTTACAACATCCACCGCTGCTACTCATCTGCCAAGCGACAACGTACAGCCGTGAATGTCGCACTAATTCTCAATTAAAAAGTCTTTCTTCATAAATTAAAAGTTTTGGATTCCAGGAGCTTAATGGGTCTCTAATTAGAGAGGCTGCAAATCTTGCCAGACACGGAATAGGGAATCCTGAGTCAGGCAAATACCGAGCACAGCAAACTACCAAAGTCTGCTTTTAGAGCCTGAGTCCATATGATCTAACACAGCTTTTGCATCTCTTCTGTGTGAAGTCACAGCTCTCTGCATTGTACTGATCAGTAAATACACTGCTTTTTAGTGCAGATACTATTTCCTGATTATTAAAAAAAAACCAAACAACAGTTTTAAGAGTACAAATAAAAAGATCCCAACATGTGTAACGCAAAATTCAGAGCAACTGTCTGCAGATCACTGGGTTGTTCTGGAGTTCCTTGCCATGAGAGCTGCTAAACCACAGCCTGCAACTTGAATTCTACATTTTCAGAAATCCAGTCCTCTTTTCACAGACTATTTAAAAAAAAAAGGATGTAATTTGACCCCAGTTCTGTCTCTGCCATTTGATATAACAAATTATACTGATTCTACATCATGAATTCTACCACCTTTCATACTGGGTATTTGGAAGCAAAGGAAATTTAAAGTCACCTATTTCTATTTTACATTATTTTTCCTGAAGACTTCTGTACATTTTTCCACATTTTCAGGAAGGAGCATTCATCTAAGAAGATAAACTGAACTTTACTGTATCATTTAAAAGAGAGAACAACAGGATTTCTAAACATAAGAACTATCACAGACTTTTAAATTGAAACATCCTAGTAATAACTGACCCAGTTTGGCAATAGTATTATCTGTTTTTAATGGGTAATTGCAGAATTGCAAATATATCAGTGTTAGATTCTTCATGAAAAGAAGCTGAGGACATTTTATGTAGCAAAAAAGAACCCAAGTGAGTTTTTATTACCAGTTCATAGAGGAGAACTTCAAAATCACAGAATCAGAGGATGGTTGAAGTTGGAAGGGATCACAATGGGTCACCTGGTCCAACCTCCCTGCCCTGGCAGGGTCATGGATGTACCACTGCATTCCATTCCCTTTTTCAACCCTACCCAAAGAACAGATAAATACAGTCAATAACTACGCTGATTTTGAACAGTTTTGTGATGTATTTTAAGTACTACAGATCACTCAAACAGCATATGAAAAAATCTGCCGAGAACATCAACATTAATCAGCTCAATGCATCTGTCTTACAATTAAGACTTTGGCAGGAAGTCTTAATGCAAAATAAAGTGTTTCAACCACATGCAAGGATCCTTAATGGCTTAAAAACGCAGTATCCTGTATCTTGGAAGTGATCCATCAGCATAGGACTAATATTTTTAAAGTCAAGTAACATAACTTGACGCATTCAGTGCCATCAGAATTCTTTAATATTTTAAAATACATTAGTTTACTGTGTTTATTATTAGTGAAACACTGTACTGTACCATGTCCCAGCTTCTGTCAACAGCATCCTGAAAGAAATCTGAAATCAGGAGAGGGCAATTTGAACCAATTCTTCCTTTAACAGCAGTCCTTGAATCTACATGAATCTACTTTCATCACTACGCTGCCCATGCCACTCCCAACAGATTTATGTCCACATGAAGTAGAATCACAGAATGGTTTGGGTTGGAAGGGACCTTAAAGACCACCCAGTTACCCCCTGCCACAGTCAGGGACACCTTCCACCAGCCCAGGTTGCTCCAAGCCCCGTCCAACCTGGCCTTGGACACTTCCAGGGATGGAGCAGCCTCAGCTTCTCTGGGCACCCTGTGCCAGGGCCTCTTACCTCTCATGCACTATCCTCCTTAGAAAAAAGAAATAATCCAGAAGGCTGACAGCACTGTATCACTGCACTTTTGTTACCAGAATTTTATTTTTTTCATGTGTATGAACAGCAACATAAGCCAGTGGAGGTAAGTGAAGAAGGACACTGTCTATCTTCACCTTAAAACTTCACTACCCGACTGTTATAATGTAAATAGTATTTTGAATCAATAGTTTTTGGCAGTGGTAGAGATTAATATTGTCATTTGTGTGGGGGTTTAATCCTGCAATTGAAAATAAACCACTGAAGAGCTGCTTCTCAGTGATTTTTCTGTCCAAAAAAATTCATCTTAACCCTGAATGCTTTTTTTTCAAGTAGTAACTCACGATACATAGAAAAGTTGCAAGTAACTTTAATGAACAAAACCCCTAAAACACTCACCTAATTGCAGTATCATGACTGTGTCACTCAAGGCACGTGTCACTAACCCAAAATGCCTGTACAGGGGATAGCAGAGCACTCTTCTTCCAAAAGATACCAGCACATCGTGGATGCAAGTGAAGCTCTGTGTGTAGCAGTGAAAAACAAGAATTAGATTTTTGTGCTTGTTTGTTTTCCTTTAAGGAAAAAAGTCATAGCAGAATAGGAGGGGGGGGGAAGTACATTTTTATATATTATGCCTCTAAAAAAGCTGTATTTGAATAGACATGGAAATCAACATGTTAAACAGAAACAAGACACTGCACATTTGGCGTGTGTGGCAGGATAACAAATCCTGTATGTTTTAGTGGGTTTGGATTAAAAAGAGAACGTAGAGAACATCAGAATAGAACATCTAACTCAAGACTCTGTCATCCTTTAGATTAAAGCAATAAATTACATCTGTCCCACATTATTATATATATTAAGGAGAAGCTATATAAAAAGCCTTTTAAAAATAAAGAAAAATTAAATCCACGTGATATTAACCAAATACATGTGTACATATGAGATCTTTAGAAATGATGCATGACTCTTGCCTTCCATGGAAATTATAGATATTCAAGACAAGGATAAATATACCTGCCTGGGAAGAGCAGTTCCTTGTCCTCCTTTATGAGTGAGGAAGACCTCAAATTTACTCAGCCAAGAGGCATTAAGGTGGTATTAAAGACTTTCTTAAAAGAGGGAATTTCTTCCCAGCTTTCACTTTTCAAGACAAAACACTCCATTTATGTATTCAAATAAAAATACCTATTTCATCTCAAAGCCCCAATTTATTAAAATTAATAAAAACACTTTGCCGACAGCCAGCACTTCTCTGCACTGTGACTACCTCAACCCATTTTTCATTTTAATGGACAACCAGCAAGCATTTAAATAATTTATGGTTTGTGATTTAATATTTAAAGGCTAAGGTGTGTGTACATGTCATGCCCAGCAAAATGGCAGCCAGTTCAAACAAACCAGAGCTCAGGCAATTTTGTTTACAGGATGATGAAAACACCCACCCTACATGGTTTGTATAAGAGAGATAGTTATTAACAGCTTGGTGCCAGGAGACTGGATTTTCTGAGCATGAAATATACTGTTGGCACAGGTTGCACCAAGAATTGCTATATCATAAGGACATGCAGAAAACGCCTTTACTATGTTAGGACACGGATCTGAAAGAGATAAATCAGGAATTGAGGCAATCAGTGCATTTTAACTGCACTCTTTGTTACCTGCTACTGCAGAATTAATAATAAAAGATTTGGAAAACCTGTTGTCAGAGTAAGTTATTAGTGAGTATAACACTCACCACCACTAGAAAAGTTTAAAGGATGAACCCAAAAGTCCTGTCAAATTTCAGGTTTGATCCTGCAAACTGAGCCTTGGCTCAGTAATTTCAGGCATGGGGCTGGGACAGTCCTTCCCAGCTTGCTGCATCATGACAGTTAATGCATTACAGGCCAGGTGAAGTCCTTTCCACTTCCAGCTCTTTAGCAACTTCTTTACACAGGTCAGTGAACAATGTGAATGGGGAAAGAACAGAATTCAGCGTTTCCTCTGATCTATGTTGGCTTCAAAGGGGCAGCAGCAACCAAACAAACAGGGATGTGGCACTTGGACATGGTTTAACAGTGAACAAGGGGTGGTGTTGGGATGATGGTGGAACCTGATGATCTTAAAGGTCTTTTCCAACCTTTATGATTCTATAAATAAGGCTGAAAAGATAGGGGCAGGTAAAGCAACATTACCACGGAGCCCAGAAGTCATTCCTAGGAACACTAAAAACAGGACATACATTTAATTCATCTTCAGTACTGAAAGAGTGAACTTTGCCCAAAAGCAACATACAACACCCATAAGACCCCAATATACAGCAAACCCCCATAATACAGAACTTCAGTTTTGCCTCACCTCCAGCCAGCACAACGTTGCACTCAGTTTCCTGATGTTCCACGAGGATTCAACCTAATTTTAAGAGAAGACAGTAAAATAAGTGTTATCTAATCCCACACTCAAGACCGCTGGCAAGCTATTTAAGCTAACATTCTGGCAGAAACTTAAGAACCTTTGTGAATAAGCAGCAGTAATTATATTATGTGCACTGAAATGGCCACAGGACAGCATTAAAAATTATATTGCAATGCAGATGTTGGTTTTCATAGTGGGAATGTTGAGCCCATGAACAAAGTCTTTGAAATACAACAGCAATGCACAGAAAAATAGTATTTTAGTGGAATTCTGTCCCTTTGCACAAAGCAACAGAAACTTGAATCAACAAAAGCCAAGCTCAACTGCCTTGTTTCATGAAAACAGCTCAAGACTCTTGGCTTTGGGAAAGGGCCCCAAAGCCAGCAGTACATGTAAAATGTCATTATTCTTAAAATGTGACAGATTCACAGTATTTGTGTGGTAGCGTGGCCTAGTGGGATGATTAGGGCAAAAAGCCAGAAAGCCTTGATCTCTAATCCTGGCTCTAGTAAAAGATTTGTGTGGCCTGAATGTCTTGGTTTTCCTATTAAATAGGAATGAAAGAGAGAAAAAAAAATAAAAAAGGAGGGGGAAAAAAGGACAAAACCCACAGTGTGTTTTCTACATATCCCATACACTCACTGCAAACCAAGTAACGAATTGTACAATTGTGTCCCTGGCAGATTTGCAATTTTGTGCAGCACTAACACACAAAACAACAATCCCAGGTTATTCTGTTGAATGAAGAGGTCTGGGCATTTCTGCTTCTCCTTCTACAGTCCATGCCCTCCAAGCCAGTCTGATTAGGACAGAAGAGAATTTTGATTACACGACCCAATATTTTGATTAAAAGCATTCAGAAAACACCTCATTGTTTAATAGCACCAGAGGAGATTCAAGGCTCAAAGCTGTACTTGGGAAGCAAGTCCATTCCCAAAAGGGCAAGTTATCCCCATAACAGCACAGAACAAAACAGAACAGATTATTTTGTTAAATTTCCATTTACATAAATCAAGACACATCTCAACACAAATCAGAAACAAACATAACTGTCTGGAATCTGCAGTTGCACATCTCTCCTACTAAAATGCTGCTGCAGAAGAACACAAGTATTTTGAAATCCTATTAATCCCCACGTGCTTCCCAAGAGTTTAATCTAGAGATACAAAGTCCTTAATTTTAAGTTAATCATATATTTTTAATGTTTGGAAGTGAGTCCACTTTAAAAAAATAAGTTTCTTAAATGGCAGTACAGGGTGCAGCACTAGGTTCCTAACACAGATTATATTTTTATTTTTTTCTAACTTACATTCTTGTCCCCCTCATTGACACAGATCTCATAGCAATATGCCAGGAGGATATCAATTAATCCAAGATATACATGATGACGGCTCCTTTTATCCAGAAGGTAAGATTTATTTGTGAACTTTCTCAGCTGCTCTCTCTCTTCCTCAGAGAAGATAACTATAAAAAGTAAAAGGATAATTGATTATGAATTTAAAGCTGGCACATTCATTTTAATAGGTGGTAATACTACTTCAACAGTCTCTTTAAAAAGGAGCATGTAACTAATCACAAGTCACTCATCACTCAAGCAAAAACCTAAATCATTCTTACTTTCATTTTAACTTTTATTAAACTCTGATATATTTCTTTCAATGTCAAGCTCCAGCCCTGCAGTCTACTGCATGTACACACTGATGATTTTGAACCTCTGCAAGTGCCAAGGATTTCTGCCTATTATATCACTAATATAGGTGATGTATCTATAATCCATCAGTAAATTTCTTTGTAAATTGATGCTTCAGTGTAAATGTGAACCCTATTTCCCTTTTAAGCAGAAAGCAAAGAAATTCCAAGTGAAGTTCAGGAAACACAGCAGTAAAGTTTTCTTCCTCTAAAATGCAAACTCTGAAGCATCATAACATCTACAACTGGACCATAAATACAGAAATTCCAGGTTTACTAAACAAGACAGGAAACAAGACATAGAGCAGGCAATTCCCAAAGGTAAATGTTACATGCTGTTCATTAACTCGCTGCAAAATGCCAGGTGTTCTAAATAAAATCCCTCTCTGGAGAAAATAATGATACAAATAAATACCTATCCGTTCCTCAGAGTTTTTGAACAGTGAATTATCCAGGCCTGAAACTCATTATTAACACATCAAAATCACCGCCTACTTTGTTTTCCCAGTTCAAAAAGCCAAGTACACAGAGTAAGATTAACAAGCAAACTTGCAAATGCACTCTCTGCCGTATTAAGCCTGTGCACTTCTGTACACTTGCATTACCAACATTTTAGTTAACAGCCTGTACAACAATTAATATTAATCTGATGCAAAGCAGAAGCTGCTGGTACTTATCAAGTACTGAATTTGCAAGTTTTCTGTAACTTTGACTTTACATTGCTTTGCACATTTGTCAGTGGCAAAACCACCCTTCTGGCCACCGTGAAACTGTTAATATATGCAAGTCTAAAGGACTCAAAGACAAATTCACCTCACAAAGTTACTGACAGATAGTCCTGCAGAGATTACCTTTACACCTTAATCACCTCTTTTACATACTTTAAACTGGCCATTCCTCACGTTAAAATAAAGATATTTCAAATTGCCCTTCAGAACCTGAGTGTCAATGAAGCACACTTTAATCTCCGAGGGGAGGATGAGGTCTGACAGCCAGAGGGTGTTTTGTTACAGCCTTACTGGTATTTTACGCTGCGATAACACCACTTAAATCACTGTAAGATCTGTATCTCCAGACCACTATGACACTTGCAGCTCTCAATGTGTTAGGGGCACTTAGATAAAATGTGCTATATCTGCACAGAGAGATGCCTCAGTGGTCAGATCAGGAAAGTACAGGTCAGGAAGGACCTCTGATAACCAGCTGTTTTCTGGTGAGAGCAGAGCCTTGGCTTAAGGTCCTGTCAAGACAAGCCTTGAATCCCACAGCTCTCTCAAAGAAAAAGAACTGAGAACTGATCCCTCCTTTTTTATTTTTTGAACTAAAATATTATTTTACCATATGGAGGTACTTCTATCCCTTAGGTTAAGGAATCAGCAACAGCAGATAAAGGAGGAGATTAGTCAGCAGAGAGAGGATTAGTCAGGAATAAAGTTAGTTATTGATATTAATCAGCAGCAAACAAGTCTCTTTTCAAGCTCTTCCTAAGCCATTAAGAGATAAAAGGCAGTGCTACTCTGCCTAGAAAGATGCCCAAAGGCTTTGTGCAGGATCAGCATTTTCCCCAGTGCCCTGAAAATACTTGATAATAACAAACTTAAACAAGTGACTGAACTAATGAAGCTGATTTTCTATTGATTTGTCTCCCGTGCTTGAATTTGTTGTGACCTGCTGAAGTTTATGAGAGGTTACTGAACCTTCCCACAGTGCTGACATCCTGATAACCTCTCTTTCCTGTACAGACTCTACATTTAAAAACGGGGCACTGAGTATTCAAGAAAAGCTCTTTCCCTTGTACAAGGGGCCATTTTTGGAGAACTTGCAGATGGGCCCATCTTTAAGACCCCCTAAAGCTCTGTCAGGGAGACTTGTGATCAGACAAGCCTCAGTTTTATAGGAAGTGAACTAGAAGTTGTAAAATCACAAAGCTATCCTCCTGTGAACACCTATATTCCCTCTAAATGTGATCAGTCAAGTCTGCTTTGTTCATCCCTTTGCTTTTCTCCCATTAAAATTTTAGCTCCTTCACTAATATATTTTCTTCCCTGCGCTTTTGAATCAACATTTACAGCACATTTCCTCCACATCACTTCTGACCTTCTTCCTCCAGGCATTCTCCATAGAATCACTGGACTTGGACAGTCTTTCCTGATCTCCCAATCTCCTGATACTAATTTTTCTCTTTATTCTTTAAGAAACACACAGTTCCTGCAAAGCATATCAAAACCATACATTATTCTTTCTTCTTGCTGTTCTTGCTTTTTAAAATCTGAGATCCTTTACAGAGGAGACAGACCATTAAGGATTTTGCATGAATAAAAAGCAATCTTCCCTCACATGACAAATACCTGCTCTGCAGCAGAGCAGTGCCAGGAAGACAGACATGATGCAAAGGTGGCAGACAGAGCAATTGCAGAAATCTGATAAAAAAGGGGAAAGTGATTCATCTTAAACTTATGAATCTACCAGTAATGGTATTCATTTGAGCCAAGCTCTACTGAAAGGTGGATCTTTAAAAGGAAATTGCTTCTCATTCTATAAAGAAATCAGAAAGAGAACAGTCACTGGTTACCATGAACAAAATAAGATATCCTTGGAGCATATAAATGTTAGATTGAATACATATGTCAGCCTGAGCCTTTGAAGATTATTGTGTTGCCTAAAGAGGAGTTTTTACAGTTGTGCAACTGGAAGTAGAATAAAAATGAACTTTTAACCAAGCTGAATGTGACTGGTAGAAAATACAAACCCTTTCATCTGGAATCTGTAGAAGCAGGAGACACTGATGCAAACTTCAGCAGCAGCAAAAAGAAAGCTTCCCAAAAGTTTTATTCCCTCATGGGAAAGGCTGGGTAATTAGTTGGGCTTTATGGAGTATTACTTGACTTGCATTAGACACTGAGCGTGAGCAAAAAGGGCCAGAAGAGAGGATACACAGTAAAATACCAAAGAAAGAAGAGGCACTAAGGACAAAAAAGGAATAAATTAAAAAAAGGCAAAATACACACACCATGCACACGAGCTGGAGAAAAAGGTCAAATAAAAATAGATTCAAGGTAAGGACAGGAGAAAGAGACAAAGACTTTAAATGTTAATGAGAAGAGATGATCCAAAAAGAAAAAAAAAGAATCTGGTAATGAGACATTAGAAAAACCTGATGATGTAAAAACAGGGAGAAAACAACCAGGGATGAATATAAGAGCAGTAATCAACCAAAGAAAATCTTCAGTTAATTGTAATGCCATGCAAAAAATAAAAAATGCCATCTATTCCTAATTACTCCTTGCAGCCAAAGATGAAGACAAACACAGGCTCAAAGAACCACCACACATCATACAACACCTCGGAACAACTTGCAACAGGGATAGTGTTTGTGCCCTTACAGCTTCTGTGCTCGAGTACCCTCTGGCTTTTTACAGCTAAGCACTTGTGTTCAGAGGCCTCTCAGTAGGAGCACACTCCAGTACACTGACAGCCTCCTTAGCCTTCTCCCTGTACAGCACACCCTGGCTTAATGCAGGAAGACTGCTCACTTTTAGTGCAAATAACATGGCCTTTCTCAAGCAGTAAAGAAGGCCCTTCTCTCAACACATTCCCTGTTCCTTTTACGTGCCTGTTGTGTCACCTCCACTCCCCAGGCAGGATGGAACACTCAGTCATGCAGATGTGCAGTCAAACTGCACCCAGCTCGTAAGGATGCCTGGATCTGTAACTCAGAGTAGCTGGACCACCCTTTGATTGGATGAAGCAACATAACCCCACAGGGAACTCATCCTGCTGATGATCAGATTCCAGGGGGAACAGCCTGGACCCACCTCCTGCCCTTTTGTATTTCTATTCATAGACCTTCAAGTGGAACCTGCACTCCCTCTCATGGTGGTTTCCCTCACCACAACTCACTCAGGTTTAAGAGCCTCCACTGGTCTCAGTCACTTGCCCTTCAAACAGTACAAATGTTACCAAAACTGAGGTCTTTCAAAGGGAAAGGGCGGGTTGTTGCCATTAACATCATCCAACAACCACAACACTTCTTCTGTTACTTGAATTGCCTCAAGATCCACAAAACTACACGAATTTCTTCACTCAATCATATCTAAGTCAGACCAATTTTTTTTTTTATCATTCTTACAACAAATGGTTTTATGTAGCCCCATTTTCTGTGTAATTTTCATTAGCAGGTTTGCCAAGCTCTCAAGTAGTTTTCCTGTTGTTGCTGCCCCTAAAATCCGGCAACATACTGAAGAAAAACATACCTATCTCAATTCAAAAGAATATTCTTCCTCAATAAAATCATCCAGCAACCCTTTATTTTAATGATATTAACACAGAGTAAGAGTGCTTCATTTACTAAGGAGTGAATGGGTAAAAACAAACAAAAGAACCCCTCATTATTCTGTTTTCAAGCTTCTTTGCGCCTTTGCCCGATGCTTTTTAAATCAAATATTTATGATGGATATAATTAAAAATTTCTTGCTTCAGAGGCTTAAAAGAAACCAGGAATGAAGATCAGATTACATTCACAGTGAAATGCACAACATTTACCCAAATTCCATTGTTCTTCTCCTGTAGAAAATGTGAAAGCGCAGGTATTATTAGTGCACTAAGAACCTCTGGTGAAGGGATTATCATTATCTGCTTCCAATATCAGATTTTCATACTACAAAGGAAATGAGCAAAGGACAACACAAGAATCTGCATAATAGTAACTCGCAGTGCTCTCTGCAATCACTGTGTGCAGGGAGATGACCTCAGTTATCTGTTAACACTGCTCTTACAAGGCCACTACTAACCCTGAAAACATCCCTTTAGGTTACTAAAAGGACACGATTTTCCTTCAGAAAAAGGCTGAGACCCATAAAAATAATAGTAAAGTAATAAACTTCCTTTAAGGACAATAACCTAGAACATAAGATGGCATCACAGCAATTACCATTCAAGCAACAGGTGTGTGTATAGATATATATATAAGCACATTCTCACCAAATGCATGAGTGTCATGTTCCTGATGACTTTCCCTCTGCAAGGCTGTCATCTTTTTATGAGCATCAACCCACCACGGTTTGTACTTTAAAACATGCTGAATAGCTTCATCTTCAAAAAAATCAGCTCTAGGGAAAAGAAAGAGAAAACTCATATGCTATTCATTTCAGTTCATAGTGCGTGTGGGTATATATTAATGCACACATAAAATACACCTCACTGGGCTCTGGGCTATTTTCCACATGTTAGAAACATGTTCTTTGACTTAAAAGCAGAAAAGAATCATTATTAAAAGCATAAACAACATCCTGTTTTCTTGCAGTATCCCTTCCTCACTTCCTCCACCTTCCCTGAGCCACCCAGAATCCCAGGAAAGTGGTGAGCTTGCAGCATGACCCAAAGGTGAACACACATGATTTGTTCGGGATGTATTAAAAGGAAAATATTCCAAAGAGGAGGCTCCTCACACAGATCACCTGATTTTTACTGGGAAGCTCTCCCACTTCAGAACTAGGTATTCTGTGGGGAGGAAGGCTGTGCAGCTGAAGGGTAAACACAAAGTAGGGATGGGCTTTTAGGTAAACAAGGACATGAAGCAGGAAAACTGAAAAAGAAGAGTTGTACATTAATTCTGGAAGAGAGATTACATCCATCCCAGCACAAAGCCACTGTGATAAAAACCTCAGTATAGTAATTCTGGGAGGATTTACACTAAAGGACTCAAGTTCTAAGCCTCCTCTTACCATTCAAGCTTTTTCTTTGAGCCAAACAATGGTATAAATACAGAGAACTGAAAAAAAACTGCGGGAAATTTCTTAAAACCTTCTTAATCACCACACAAAACCTGCCCAGTCTACTGAACACAGAATGTCATTTGCTTCACTCTCACACTGACAGATTTTTAGGTTGCCTTCCTTCGATGTCATTATAAAGTTACTGAGAGATATCAGTGTACACTTCGGTCAAAGGCACCAGAACACTTGTTTGCCACCAGTTCTCCCAGAGCTTCTGTTCTTAATCAGGGTACATAGGAAAACAATTTTTCTTGAAGGAAGGCTGGGATCATCTGTTCTGAAGCAACCAAAACACAGCCATTAAACTAAATGCTGTAACTCATCTACCAGGCCAGAACACGGAGTCTAAAATGGAAACTCAGAATTACTGTAATTTGCATCCCATTATAGGTTAGGAACTACTTCAGTTCTAGTGAAATGTACTTCCAAGTGATATTTCCAGAAAGCTCTTCTTATATTCTGTGTGCTACAGAAAGACATGAGGCTGCCTCTGAAACACCAAGCTGGGGGAAGATTCCAGGTTTGCAAAGATACCTTCTGAAAAAAATGGTGGGTAAAGCCTTCCTGACCCCCACAAAACACACCACAGGAGTCATTCTCCCTACTGGGGACTGAACTCTTCTGCCACTAAACCCATCTTGCAGAAATCAATGTATATTAATAGATCTCACGGCTTCAACTTATTTATAACTTCTAAACCTAACTTGACTCGAAAAACTCCAACCTGAAAAGAACACGAAGAACAATTTCCATGTTCATTAAATAGAATGAAGCACAAAAGAAACACATAGTTTTGATTTCGAACTTTTCCTCAATCTACTGTAAAACAGCTTTCATGTGAAAGCAAAAAACAAAGTAGCCAAGACAAAATACTCCTAAATTCAGAACTCAAATTACCTCCTCATAGACCAGGATGGTTCATTAATCCTTGTTTCGCAAGAGGAAAACAAAAGTTCTGACATCTACAATCCAAAATGCTGGCAGGGATTGGCTGCTCAGCTGCTGAGGAGGTGAACTATGAAACAGTGTTCTGCAAGAGTTCACAGCAGCCCCACTTGAGCACAGACTCAAGCAGTAATTAAACAGCTGAGTAACCCCAAAACAGATGGGCAATGTCTTGTGTCACTGTCACACTAAGAAAACCCTCCAGGGCCTGCTCTGAAGAGACAAAGAAACAGTCAAATGAAAAGTGAAATCATTCTTTCCAGACGTGATCTTTAAACCAAATAATTTATGAAACGGCAAAGTGAATGCTTTTCAACTGAGGTACCTCTGCTTGAGCAGATGAAGTCAGTCAATACTCACAGGTAATGATCAGGCTCAAACTTGGCAGCCTCAGCTTCCAGGCGTTTCCTCCTTCGTTCACCTGCAGGAGTCTGGTCTGGATCCTTAATGTCAATCACATCACTGAGCTCATCCTGGGAATGGAGCCAAAGTTACAGGACCAAGCCACAGGTATGACATGTAAGATTGATTTGGTAATAGTTTAGGAAGAGATCAGCATTACGCTGAAATCCCCAGATCTCCCTTTCCAACCTTCCAAATTCTGCCTTCGCTGTGCAAATGGAACATCAAAATTCCAAGGAAATGCAATTATTTGAAGCTCCTTAGAATGCATGATATTATCAAGTCTATTCAGGACATTTTATAAGGCAGGGATGTTATTTTGCAATGCTGTAAAATTTGAAATATTTAACAAAAGCACACAACCACAACAAAGACAAGATAAAAATCACAGATACTGTTCTTGCGACTTTTGAGATTACTCTCGCTCTCTGAAGTGGCTGTACATTAATTGACAGCTGCAGTGCCCTTTTAAACATCATTAGGCAGTGGTACTTTAATGCTGATGGGAAATGTATTTCTTCACAAGTAAACCAGTATATATATTCTAACAACATAAATACTTTCTCCATAAATAGCAATCCTTCTGCTCCAAAACCTGAAAATATACAATTCATGCAGTAATTAGAGTTACATAATTAAGTTGCTTTAAACAGCTACAACTGAAGTTGCTTAGAGCAAGAACACTACAAAAAATCATCCCTACAACAAGTTATCATCTACCTTAATAAAAGCACTGTAGACTACAAATACTGTTATACTACTCAGGTTTTACATTAGTTTCAATCAATTCACGAGTAAAAGAAACACCTGAAGGCACAAGAGCAGAGTAACAGCATTTGAAGTCTCCTACCCTACCAATTAACCCACAAAAGCAAATTCAGATGCCTCAGCATAATGCTAGTGAATCCCAAACACCAGGTGGAGAGACACCTTGAAGAGTCCACTCTTAAAAAAAGTTGCCTTGTGAGCCAGAGAGCCTACACAGCCAGTTAAACAGAACTTTTATGAGAGGAAGAGACAAAAATGCACCTACCTGCAGCCTCTGGAACACCCCTGACCGCAAATTGCCAAATCCATACGGGTGCTGCAGTGGTGAAATGCTTTCTGTGCTTTCCTCATAAGGGGTCTGTTCTATTTCCCAGTCAAATTCTTCTTCCTCCTCCTCCTCAGACAGCTCAGCAGAGGCAGCTGCATATATTGCATGGTCAGAGGAAGAAAATCATTGCACAGAAGATACATGTATGATTTCCTAGAAAGGCAAACACTGGCAGCACAAAAAGCCTTTCTTATTCTGCTGCATCTCTTAGAAAATCTTACACAACACCAGGTCATACAGCTCAGTGACCCACAGGTCAACTCTCCACTTTCAAGATTGAAGACCAGAAAATGCTAAATTTTTAAGTGTACTCCCTCAAAGACTGAAATACTTGTTCCACTGATTTCAGCAAGATCAGAATTTGATGTTAAGAGGACCCTGCCAGAAGCGAAGCAATGTTATCAATAATTTAAGACAGGTGCTAAAAGTTTAAACAGGGATAGTCAAACATTTTTGTCTGTTAAATACTGATCAAGTATTTAACAAGACATCCACCAGAACCTGGGGTTTTAATCAGCTTCTCATATGAGCTAAAAGTCCAGCTGTGGTAGCTTGTAGAAAGCAGAAGACTCCAATGTGTGTGTGCTTTGCAGCCACTAGAGGGGTACAAAGATCTACAGAGAATTAGCATATTTTTAAGCACATTTGGGACAAATTCCAATGTAACTAAACCTATACAGCCAACATGTACATTGCCTACAACATACTTGTTTCTACACTTATCCATACTTTGATTTATTCATACCCTTCTCATAGCTGGGACTAGCCAGTAATAGAAATACTGTATTTTTCCACATATATCACTTCAGATTTAAACCTGTCTCATTACCGACATGCATCATTAGTATAAACACGATTTTTCTTGTCATACCTATCTCTTCTACCAAAGGCTTTGCTGATCTTGATTTCTTTGGTGCTAAAAGAGATGTCAGCATGTCCAGGCCCTCAAAGTATTGGCCAGGAACCTCCTTGGGTAACCGAATTGTGAAAGTTCCTTAAAAGAGAGGCAGAACGTAGTTATTGCATTAAAATATCCAGGGCAAACAAAAATGTGCGTTTTTCCTCTCATCTAAAAGGCTCAGAGGAAGTGGGACACATACTGGTAGCATTTCATTATGCATCAATCTCTGTGCATGTTTTTAACCTTCTTTCACAAGATTCCAAGATTGTAATGATAAAACATCAAAGAGAATATTTAACCAGTTGTGGTCTCCCGGCTCACATTGTGTAAACACAAACCAACAGAAGAATACAAGGTCTATTTTACTTTTAGTCCTTCCACCAAACAGGCCACGGAAGATCATAAGAAACTCCTTCAGCAATCTGATTGTCTTAAGTCAAGCATGTAATAAACACACTGCAAGCAACAAATGATTTAGCTTTATTGCTTTTTTGTTTTAAAGTATAAATTACTGGAGTTGGTAGCATTTTTAAAGACATATACCAATAACATGAACCAGTACCTTCGTCTGTATTATAGGATGCTTTTTCCCTGCCATCTTCTACAATTCTCCCAGGAAGTGTCAATCTGTAGGCATAAAATGAGATGCAGAATTAGTCAGGCTTTCAATGAGGCAACTTAACATCTCAGCCTATAAAAATGTAAGGCACATTCCAAAAGCAGCACAAAGGATTAGACTACGTGACTCCTTTTGGTAGTAATGGAAGCCACACAGTTAAATCCCCTTGGATTCCTCCCAGGAAAAGGTTCTACAAAACCTACAGCCAGAGAACTGTCTGGCCACCTTACAATTAAAAATATATTGTAAGTTAAATTTAGAAAAGTTGCTTTCAACTCTCTTTAAATGTGATTTAGTGCCTAAGAACAAAGAGGCCAGATCCAAAATAACAGATCTTTGCATGAAGAGGGTTGACTGCAAGCCAACATTGTAAAAGCTGCAGATGAGGAATATTCTGGAGGGACCAAAATTAAGTTCAATGAAGTTCAAATTTTTAGAAGTTTTTTCACTACTTGCCTGAGAAAGTATGGCTTAGCATAAAATTTAAAGTCTTCCCCTTCAAAATACACATCAAACTCTGAAGCTCTGGCATAAGGTACTTTGATTACTATTGTGAGAAAATCCGGATCCTGGGTCAGTTCAAAAGCTGGAGTTATCATGATGGATCCAGCAGGAAAAGCAATGACTGTGTGGCCCTATAAAAATAAGAAAAGATTACTGTAGTTTCCAGTTTATGAGAGCAAATTGTGTCTCTTCAGAATTCTTTAAGAAGAACATTTCAGATTCTCACAAAATGATCTTCCAGATGCTCAGGAAGAAAACACTCATGACAACAACCTCAAAGTGTTATCCAGAATGTGAAGGTACCACCTCTGCACCTTAATAAACCACCTGAATATTAATATATGCAAACAAGAAAGCACCTGTTATATTCCACATCAAAAAGCACACTGAATCTGGTCCTAAAACTTTTCAGCTTTTTGTAACTACTATAAATAATTTCACATGTAGACCTTTTGGAGTTCTTTAGTGAACTGATCACAAACCATTATTAGAAAACACTGAAAAACAGTAATACTTGCAAAAAAAAAAAAAAAGAAAAGAGCTGTATTTTACAGTTCACACACACATTAGCCAGAAAATGAGCAACAGATGCAAGGACAGCTTAGATGAACATCCATCAGAACCATATGTGTGTATCCACACGAGCACATGGACATATTCAGGAGGAGAGAAGGAAGGAAGGTACGGAGTATATTCACCCAAGATGCAACTTGTCTGACTCTTCAATAGCTTCTAAATACAAAGTAATTCATCAGGTTTAATTTAGAATCCAGTTGCGGATTGGAGCTTTGTTTGTTTTTGGGAGGGCGTGTTTACAAACGGCCACACAGTTTTGGAAACGAACTTTTCAAAACAAAAATATTTTAGCCAAAAAATGCAGAATGCAATTAAACTGTGAAAGTCAGTGAAAAGTAGCATTTTCCCAGATAAATGCTTGTTAAACATATCCCCGTTCTGACAATTTCACGAACAGGCAGCGATCATTAACCATTAAAAGGGTTAAATTAACAGATTATCTTCATATGGGTAATCTACCTTGTTTGGCACATGTGAAAAAAATTAATCTCCCCACTGCACTGTACTAACTTGATTCAAGGGCAACATTCCCGCTCCCTCCAGGCTGAAAAGCTGCCAGGTGTTTATAAAGTTGTGCCCGGATAGGGAACACCTGCAAACCCAAAAGCACAGCGCTACGGGCCTTCTTCTGTCTGCTTAAACACCGAAAACTGGGATAGAGGGCAACAAAAATCCAGCAGCAGCTCGTTTAGACCCCTCAGGGGGTGTCAGTCCGCGAGTTTTATCTCCTTAAGTCAGAGTTTCACCCACCAAGCGCAGTCCCAGAGCCAGGCCCAGCCGTCCCTGCTGCGCTTGGAGCATCCCCGACCCAAATCAGCGAGCACAAACCCCCCCCGGTACCTCACGGCTGAGGAACGGCGACAACGCCCCGCTCAGGCCGCCTGTATCCCCAATAATCCCGCTTCCCAACCTTTCCCGTGCCAACAGCGCTCCAGGGAAAGGCGCAGGGAGCAGGACGGGGTGGGGGGGTGGTAAAACACAGCCTCCCGCCGCTGGCTCACACCGCGCCGAGGCCCCACCCGCGCCCGTCACCCCGTGGGGGCCACTCTCCCGAGCCCTGCAGCGGGACGGAGCGCTCCGAGGAGGCGGCTCCCAGCGGGAAGAGCCCCGGGAGAAGGGAATGACGAGCCCCATGCCCGCCCGCCCGCGCCGCCACTCACTCACTCACTCACCGCCCGCGCCGCTTCCCGAGCCCGCCCGCGCCGCTTCCCGAGCCCGCCCGCACCGCGGGCGGCGCCGCGCAGGCGCACGCGGGGCACAGCCCGCCCCCCTCATGGCGGCGCCCGTGGCCGCCCTCAGGCAGCGCCGTGCCCGGCCAGCCCGGGACCGCGGGGTGTTTGTCTGTGCCCCTGCTGGTTTTCGCGAAATATGCGGGAATTCAGACATCACCTCTAAGTTCTAGCCGCTCTTAAAGCTGATGGGGTTGCCTGATGTTTCCCGGAGTTGCTAGACAGGAAATGGTTAGCAGTT
Organism: Myiotriccus ornatus; assembly: GCA_036023395.1. Lineage (NCBI taxonomy): Eukaryota > Metazoa > Chordata > Aves > Passeriformes > Tyrannidae > Myiotriccus > Myiotriccus ornatus. Next base: position 3,685,937 of record JAYRBT010000023.1, on the reverse strand, counting down.
AGTACGGACATGGACAGGGTAGCTGTGTAAAGCCTAAGTTGTTTAGGCTAAAAATCAAAATTACACACACACACACCCCTTCACCTTGAGAAATGGAAAGAATGAATTCTTACCTGCCGTTGCATAAAATAGCATTGCGCACTCTCGGCATGTTTTATTTCAGCTGCTTTTCGGGAGTGCGGGAGTCGAACAGCCCTCAGTGCGCTGGAGAGCGGGTTTGATCTGTCCCGTGGAAACGGTGGTTGATCCAGGGCCAATTCATGTGAGCAAATCCCGTATTATTTCTGCTGTGTTCACGCTTTGCTGCAGTTAAGGTACATCAGTAAACTGAGGAGTGACCCCCCGTGAGCGCTGCCAGAACAGGAATTCCCAGTTGCATCTCTTCTAAGCCACTGGATAAATGCAAAACGTTGACAGTGTGAGAAGAGGCAAATTCTGACGAATTACAGTACAGGATTAAGGAGAAAACGCAACGAGAAGCTCAAAAAATTGCCAAAAGCAGAAAAGATGGTTTAAAAGCTGTAGTTTATTAAATATAGCACCTAATGTAGAATTAATCTGATTTTCCTGCCATTAGACCATGAGAGGTATTCTGGTTCCAGATAATTCTTTACACCTTTAAGTACTGCTGACTATCTTCCTCTTGCTGCCCCCTCTGAAATGCATTCAAACATTTTTCCTGGAAGGAGAGAGCATAATTATATAACTTCTGCTAATAACTTTTTCTTAAAAAAAAAACACGAAAAAACAGAAAAACAATCCTTCAGGCTGGGAATCCATGAAAAATGACATCTTTTCATGAGAAAAGTTCTTTACTCTTGTACAGAACTGAAACAGCAGTTTAAATACTGCACAAAAATCAAATTATTTGCTTCAAAATAGATCATTCTCCCCACTGATCTAAAATTGATGTATGGTTTAATTATTCTGCCTAAAGTGTCCCACTTTTTCTCCTGCAGAAATTGAAGATGCATGGCATATAAAATGCATTTTTTGTTATAATAAGAAATTAATGACATCTAATTTCAGATGCTGATTTGACTTGGACCAAGGCCTCGATCATGTCCTCAGAAACTTTTGATGCATTTCCAGAAGAATTCTACTCTAATTAACTTTTGGACCTTACCAATGTAATCTATAATAAGAATATTGGACAGGAAGCTGGATTATGAACCAGTAGGCTCCATCTTCTCTGCATAAGTTCAACTTTGCAGGACAAGTCTGTGAAAGATAAGAAGTTTCATCAGAGACTTTATTCTTGTCTAACTGACACTTTCCAAGACTGCCTGACTATTATTTTTTTAGAGTCTAAGAACTCTCAGCCCTTTTTTCTTGTAACACTTGCCTTGTGAAAGAACTATTTATATGCTCATTTCAGTGAAGAAGTTGGTGCCTTGGCCATTCTGCTTTTCCATCCAAGTAAAGTATGAAGGAGCATCTCTAAGGGATATTTATTGCTTTCTTCTGTGAAAAACATACTGAATTTTATACAACTGTAATAAAAAGTTTCATTTGGAAATGTACAAAGACCACGTCTCTTGGTGCATCTCTCTGATGAAGAAGTAGATTTGGCTGCTATATGTTTAATGCAGCACTGAAGAATGAAAAAAAAAATTATCTACAGTATTTTGGGCAAGTAATTAGGAAAACTTGCTATTCCTTTGAAAAATAGAAACATGAAGCTTTGCAATTTATGAGCACATTTGACTCTACGTGGCTAATAATAACAAGTAAATCTGGCATAATCTCACGGATATGATACATAATGTATTCTAGATATATAATTGGCACGTACATACAAATGGTAATCAGATACAGAGTATGCATTTAGTTTAACAAGTAAAACGAAGAATAAAATGGTTTCTCTGTGTAGGAAACAAATGGAAATAAATTAGGCACAGGTTTCAATCAGAAACGCATTTCTCTGTGAAGTACTTTGTAAAATACAATGCAACACTTAACTATCTCCACTGTCTTAATTATCAGTGCAATATTTTCTATAAACAACTGGAAGTAGTTCTGTAGTTGTTAGGCTTACACTTACCAAAAACTTGGTGTAAATGAACAATGTACACAGTAATTGAGGGCTTTTCCTGAGATGGAAATAGCAGATATCATTGCACACTTGAGCAAAATTCATATTATTCTTCCTTTTAACTTTGAAGACAAGTGAAAACCAAATATTTTGACTTCTTTTGTTTAAGTGACCTGAAGCATTCCTCCAAATGTAATGCATTTTCATCTGAATTTCCTTTCCCCATAGATTTGATTTTCCAGGAGTTTATAATCCTTAATTGTTTCACTTACAGAAGTACTATGGCCACAATATCAGAATATCTCCATAGCTTTATTTTTTCTCTTTCCTCTTGCAGTTTCCATTATCCAAAGATAATGAAGCTTCTCATCCTATTTCTTGAGAGAAGAGAAGGATCCTGGATCACAAAGACCTTCTGTGCTGTCTCAGATAAGGATAAGAACCTGGGTCTCTGGAGACAGGATGATGGTCTCCATAAATCCAGGATCAAACTTGCAAATGTTTACAAGGATAAAGTGGGAACAGCCAGGGGTGTAAGTCTGTAATGTGTCTCTTGGTGTTACATTTTGTAGCTTTACCTGCTTGACACATCTCCAATGGGCTTTGAAGCGGTGTGTGTGAAGTTTGCATGTGAGAGTTCGAGTTGAGATTGGCTTCTTGGTGATGGAAGGACATAAACTGTAATTCCAGTAACAGAGGCCCGAATGAACCTCTGTGAGAGCCTGACCTGCCACTGATTGCAGGAGAGTTCTTGGGCCAATGGCCCAGGAGCAGCACAGAGGCACATTGGGTACGGCAGGGATTTGGGCCAAATGTGAGGGGTTTTTGTGCTGAAGCAACTTTCAGCTTCTTTAACAGCTCTCCAGGCATCTGCTGTGGCTGTTGTGTTAAAAGCCCTTGGAGCTGCTCAACTTACACTCCAGGAGCAGCATGTAAACACCTTTGTTTGCTAGTCTGGGTTTTTAGTTCAGATGTAGGACAGTGAATATTTGAAATTTATTACTCCCTAGATAGTATGTGGCATAATTTTCTTTCTGTGTCTGATCTGCAGAGGGTGCATGTCTTACATCCCTGTTCCTGGGAACCTGGCTCTTTTCACCCAATCATTTACTCTTGCATTGGGTTGTCTGACTCTTTGGATGCTGCAGAGAATAGGTCCTCTTACACAACCTTAGAAATGGTAGCCCAAACCAAATAAAATTACTGAGAGGGCTTAATTTATAGGATTTTCTCAAAATATAACTATGCTTTAAATCAGTGCTTTACAGAGCTACACTAAAAAAATGTGAGTTAAAACACAGGCCTTTGAGTGATTAACCTCTTAATATATTTTATGATGCCGTGATATGTGTCTGCAATACAAAATACACTGAACACACTTGGTATTAATAAATTTGTTCAAGTCTAAACCAGGTGCCTCCCTACTGTTTTATTGTTACAGATCCAAGCCATCACTCTGACTGATCACAGCCACTGTCGCATATCAAGGCCGCACATTGTGACCAGTCTGTTGCTTTACAGCCAAAATTGAACATCAGAGAGTGCAGCAGATTCAGCAACATTGATTTCAGTGTGCACTGTAATTCTGTCCCAGCCCAACCATGGAGCTGGTTTTGGGTGAGCATGCAGCTGGCAGCACGGAAAAGTTGATATTTGCACAACTTAATTTGGAAAAAAAATGGTGCAAGTAGGTATGTGAGTGGTGGCACTGCAGCAGGTCATGGAAACAAGGGGAACGTACCTAAAAACCCCTTAGAATGTTTCCCAGTTTTCTGATGTTTACCTTGGATTTGTGTGCACACATTGCTGACATATCTCCTAGAGAAGAAAAGAGGTTGTGTTGATAGTATAACATCACACATTTGAACAGCTTGAGGATTTCAGGGGGTTGCTACTGCTACTCATTTTTTTACTAAGTATGAAGTTTGGTGGGGTTTTATTATAGCACATATATTCTCAGGAAAGAGCATATATTTATGCATTGTGGTTTTTCTGTAGTTTCTCATTTAGTATTGCTATTTTCCCTTAGGATAAAGTAATTTATACCTTTTGAAAGCGAGTTGGATGAAATTCTGAAACTGTAGTTGTCCATTGCATTTGCACTGATACTAAGGTAAAGTACATTTTGGGATACCACTGGTGAAGGCATGTGGTGAGAGCAGCGTAAAACAGACAGGCTGCAGAGTTTCTCTGCCAAGTGAATGCCATTTAAGTAGTGAAGGCCAAGCACAGCCAAGTTCGCTCCCAGTGCTGACTCTGTGAGGGACTTGTGAGGCCCCACTTTCCCTTCTCTCCCCATTCCAAAGCTGGCATCTCCATTCTGTGCAAAGTTTATACTCCAGCTCCATAGGGCAACAAGAATCCTTGCATTTCTGTCATTCTTTTCATTTAAAGGTCGTAAATCAGACTATGAACCCAAGTAGGATTTATTTCCGTGAAATTCACAGTGTGGTAATCTCTGATGATGTTGCACAGGAGACCAACTAAGATGGGTCACACGGGGACAAATTCAAAGCCACTCAGAAGGGAGTGAATGCTTTGTTCCTTCGCTGTCCTACAGGTATTGCAGTTGACCTGCCTTCGTAGCGTGTGTGAAGGTGATAAACTGGGGCTGCAAGGCGGAGGGAAGCTCAGCACCAGTTTGGCTGTTCGCACAAACAGAGGAAAGGCGTTTCGGAGCGGAGTTCCCTCTCTCCCCTTTCCCGGCTGCTCACCTTGCTGTGCACACTCCCCTTCCAGCACTGCCCACCTGCACAGGCGTGAAATAAGAGATACGTCGGAGTAACCCCGGGGCGCGGAGCCCTGCCTGGCGTTCCTTGGCGGAGTTATTAGCCAGTAATAAACCTTATTAGTCTCGTTGCTGGTAAATGCCGAGTGTTCCCCCGTGTGCGGCGGCTACTCCAGACAGTACGGTAGGACAGTACGGTAGCGGCCCCGCCCCGCCGGGCCGGGCTGGGCGGCCACGTCCCCGCTCGGGCCGGGCTGTGGCGGCGGGACCGGCGGGGCCCCGGCCATGCGGCCGCGCTGACCGGCCATGCGGCGGCCCTGCAAGGTGGCGGCGGCCCTGCTGTGCCTCGCCGTGCTGCTGCTGCTGTACCTGCTGGCGGGCAGCGCGGCCCCGCCGCCCGCGCCCTCCGCGCCC
>JAYRBT010000023.1:3670217-3680660 GCA_036023395.1 Myiotriccus ornatus | reverse complement strand
CCGCGCCCTCCGCGCCCGCCCGCCGCCCGCCGCGCCTCGGCCGGAGCCCCCCGCGCCGCAGCGGCGGCACCGCCGGCCACAGGTAACGGGGGCGGCCCCGTCCCCCGGCCCCTGCCCGCGGAACCCCCCGTGCCGGCCGTGCCCAGCCCCACGCGGGACCCGCGGGTCCCCCCGGCGGGTCCCTTCTCGTTGCCGCCGGTGCGTCCAGCGCTTCCCTCTCCCAGATGTTTTCCCGTCGCCTCGGCGAGTGACCGGTGATGGGAGACCCTTGCGCAAACTGCGCTGGTTTGGGAGTATAAACTTTCCCCTGCGTTGTTTCCACTCGCAGCGCAGTTGCCAGAGATGCCAACGAAGGTGCGTGGAGGGTTTCGCTCCGCCGCCGGTCCCTCGGTCCGAGGAGCGGGTCCCCTCCTTCGCAAGGCTGTGCGAGCGCAGCTCCTGAAATAGCTGCTTTTCCATCAGTTTTGGCGTCGTTTCGAAGGCTGACGGGGGCAATGTGGTACTCGCTGGCTGGAAAGAGGAGCTGCTGTCACCTCGGGAGCTTCGCTTCTGCGGGTCTCATTAGGGAAGGTGCCTGATTGCTGCTGTGTGGTACCGCCGGGTTCCAAACTGCGGAGGCACCAGTGCAGTTTGAGCTCTCGAGCTTTTTGTTCTGAATGCTTTTTCTATGTAAATTCATTACGCATAACTTTTAAAAAGTTTGCAGTCCTGATGTGTTGTATTTCCTCTCCCAGCACCTTACGGGCAGCATATTCAAAAATCCCCAATTAGTTCAGAAAGAGACCCTGGCAGCTTTCGGTGGGTGGAGGACTGTTTTCCCCTTTGCATTCCAATTATATTATGGTCAGTGTGACCTCATATATCTAATTAACTTGGTATGTCTTTGTGTCTTTGATTCATGATTTCACAGAGATGTTCTGAATGAAAGACTATTTCTGTTTTTTGAGCTCTTACTCCTTAACTTATTAAGGCAGTTGGTTTCTCACCAGCATTGTTACCCCACTGAATGCAGGAGATGTTTACTGGGGCTGAGAATGGGTCACGGGCAGAATCCAAATGCCTGTATTAAAGCAGGATTATTTCCACTAGCAACTGTACCTCCTGAAGTCATTTTTCTTTAAGGCATATCTCTGCGATTATCATGGAAATCAAGAAGAACACTGAAGGAGGGAGCCTGGAAAGTATGGAACTGCCAGAGAGTGTAAACAACTGTTCCATTTCAATGAGCTTCTCTGTAGCATCTTCATGTTTCAAACTTTGACATTATCTATCTTTTCGATTATTTATTGACCTTGCAAGTACTTTTTACAAGGTCTGCAACACAACAACAACAACAAAAGAGGAATTCTGTATTCAAACCGTGCCTTTTCTTCAACATGTTGTTTGTTTATGGGGTTTGGTTGTTGTTTTTTCCCTCATGATCCTGCGCCATTGGCCCCAGCAGTTTGTATAACTGAGAAGCACAATTGTGTGGGTCCAGTTCTGCCCCTTGCTGAAGGATGCTGTGTTGATTTAATGTATTCAGGTGAGGGTCTCCATAAAAAAGACTTTTTGTGGGGCAGGTGTGACATAACCTGGTCCAAGTGGAGGTGATGTCTGAATTCTTGGGAAGGAAGCAGGTGGTAGGATCTGCTGGGCTTAAAAGTCCTGATCCAGGCGAGGCTGAAAGGAGTGTAAGGGGCTTGAACTTGAAGCATAAGAGACAGGCCAAGATCTTGTGATGTGATCACAGTGTACGTGCTTATATGAGACTGCATAGTTGATTCACAGAACCTCAGTGAAGTTTTGTCTGTGGGAATGTTAAAAGTTTTTGTTTTGATTCAGCTTTGCCAAGTTGGTTTGTGTACTTTGGTCAGAGGATGCAGGTTTTGGGCTGAGCTCAGAAACAAAGGCATTTTCTGGGATGTGTTTGCTTTGAGGGAATCGGCACCTTGCAGGGAAGGTGAATTGTGTTTTAGCTGGAATTTGTAATACTGCTTTCTGTAGGTCACATAATGACAGAAGACAACAGTTTTTAGGTTTTAAGTACAGATTTCTTCTAACATAAATAGTTATACGTGATAAAAGCTTAATGTATGCCCATATCATTAGCTGGCTGGTACTTAGCAAATGTTATCAACGACGTTCGTGGATCCTGCTTTGACCTTTAGATAATTTTGGCAAATCTAGGTGAGCATTGCATTTAAGTTTCTGGTTAGCTTTGAAAACTGATTTTTGATGCTGGTTTTGCTGCTCCTTCATATAGGAAGTAGCAAGTCCTAGGCTTTCAGTAAGACATTATTTTTATGAAGAATTTTAAGTATGTGCCAAACCAGTGTGTGCAAAGTATCCGAGAGCAGAAGGGTTATTTTACATTTGAGGGGCAGATGTGACCATGCTCTCTATTAAACCAGCGTGGCAAGGCTCAGGAAGGGAACCTTTGCCAGCACATTTAGTTCCCTGAAAGTAACTTTTCCAAAGCAAAACATCCCTTGCATGGCAACCTGTCAAGATATTTTTCTCCCTTTGCAGCCTCTATGTACACACATACAATTTTGGCTTGAGTTTGATAATAACATGCTGAAGACCCGAGGATTTAATACTTGTTTCACAAAGAAGCCATTTGATAGCAGGAGATAGAAACACCCATTCTGGTTTTGAGTGTCATTTTCCCCTTTCTCTGAGCAGTACGAGGAGGTTGAAACTTCAATTTTTTTGATTGTCAGCAGCTACAGTTGGTTTTGTGCAACTGCACTGAAGTGAGAAAACTCTGTTTAAAAACATTTAGAGCCTTTCTGATTTATGTTTTAAAGTGTATGAGAAAATGTGTTTTGTATCATGGAGCTGCTGTTGGGACTTTGACTCAGGGGTGACTGTCAGGGAAGGAGCCTGTTCAGTGAATCACCAGTTTGGATACAACGCCTAAATCGAACCTTGTTTGTGCTGCAACAGTAAATGACATCATAATATGAAGAAGGTTTCAAAAACTAACAACTATATTGCATTTTGTAAGAATCTGCATGCATTATCTTTCTCTCAGGAATAAATTTGAAGGCTTGAATAGATTAGCAGGCTCTGTAATGAGATGGGAATGCATTATTTTGAATGGTTTTGGATTGATTTAGACAGGTTTTGGGTTAATTATGTTTGAGACACTTTGGCTGTGACTAATAAGAAAATTACATGTAATCTAAACTTTAAGACCTAGAAATGTACACTGTTGTGCTTGAACACTCAGGCTGCTCCTGCTGTGTCAGTGCCTGCCTGAAAAAAATGTATGCAGTAAATAAAATACCAACGAACAACTGGATGGGAGCTGCTCTGTATTGTTGGGAGGTCTTTGTTATAAACATTTTATTGTGCTCCATCTTATCAAGTCTGTATTTTGTGATGCTTTCTGTAGAGCCTAATCTTAGTTTCTTTATTTGCTCCTGTCAAACACATTAAACTTCAAGGCCCGGGTCACTGTATTGATTTAGATGCATTTAAACCTTTAATTTAGGTTATAAAATCCGATTATAGGCTCTATTCATAACCAACAAGTTGGAGTGTAAATGGATGAATGTGCATATAATGTTAGGAAGAACTGGCTAATGTGGATCTGTGGGCTTTTTTAATGTGCTTGGGAGTCTCTTGAGGTGGGGAACTCTTACTGCTCTAACAGCTGTTCCTATTGAACAGGTAGGACAACGTGGCTGTATCCTGCAGATCTTTAAGGAATATCCTTTCCTCCAGCTGATATTTCTCCCTGTCCCTTCCATTGCTCCTTGCACTGTGTGTAGGTGTGTGGATGAACAGAGGAGGGAAGGGGAGCTGTGATGTTCTGTGCTGTGATCTGCTCATTTGCCTTCCTGGCAGTTTGACTTTGCCTTTACACCTTCCTCTCCTCAGGCTTATAGATGATAATTGTTATTTTTTAAGGGCTAGGTTAAAACTGTAGTCAGATGCATCCTGCTGTGGCATTTTATCTCCTGTTCCAGCTCACCTTTGTTTTCACAATCCTCTAGTTTTCTTTGTGTACTTATAAAAAGTACGCAAAATGTTGTGTCCCAAAGTTCTTCTGTACCTCATTGTGACTTTCCTCACTGTTGCCCTCAGAGTCCCAGACTGTTCCTGACATAGTTCAAGTACTACCTCGTGCCCCTCTTCTCAGGGATTTTATTCTTCCCTAAGCCATTACAGGCTCCTGACCCCCTTTGCAACTGATAATTCCTCACCTCCAAAGCTCAGCTTTGTCCTGCACTCACTAGGGTGGGAGGCAGGATGGCTCTTGTTATCCATACTCCCATGGGCTTGCTGGGAATTCTGCTTTCATCAAGGGTTGCTTCTGCTGAGTCTGTCCATTGGAAGTGCTTGTCTACACACACTGGATTTTTCACCACAAAATAGCTGCATAACGGAGAGCTCGTGGCTAAAACTGCACAGCAAAGCCGAGTGCTTCGGTGTTGGGTGTTGAAATGTTGCAATAAAAGTGTAGTTTAGTCCCTCTCCCAGTGAATTCCACTGCCACAAGCTACATCAAAGCAGCTCCCAGGCTGCCTATGGCTTGATTTAGAGACTCAATTAAGAGGAAACATTAAACAGATAGGGAGAAGGGGGAAAAGGTGATCTGTGTGAGCAGCTAATTATTCACTTCAATAATTCAGCAGATTTTACACTAATAGGTTGGAAAGTAAATACCACTTCACATAGATGTAGTATTCCATTATTTATACATTGATGAAATTGGGGGTTAATTAAGACTAAAGCAGAAGACTTTAAACCCCTAATGAAACATGTTGCTTTGGATAGTCAGTAAAGTGCCAGTAGATGGTGTTCCTTTACACAGAGGTGAGTTGCTCTGTAGGACAGAACTCTGTTGTTTCACAAAGCAGCATTCCAATGTCTGTAAAAGAGAATAACAGCTTTATAACTGCCATTTTTCTCTTTATTTAGAACTTCTGTTTGTACTATTAACTTTACTGATTAATTGTGTGTATGCAATTATGTGTGCTGAGAAGGGCTCAGGATTGATGTCCTCTGCTCAGAGATATGTCCAGAAAGGGCAGTGATCTATGATTTGCCTTTTGAACTCTCCAGGAGTGATTACTGTGCTTGTAATTTAGTTCCTTGGTCAGCTCATCCCATGTAATATAAGTGCCATCTGTGTTAGGATGTGAATACAACATGGTAGAAACATTCCAGGAGGATGCAGTTTTTAGCTCCACACTGAACTGGGGGACACACAGAACCAAAAGTCTGTGCTTGCAAACATCTTCAACTCCCCAGGAGAGCCCTGATCTTTCTGGCCAGCAGGTACAATGTGCCTTTTATGTGCAGATTCCCCTGCAGTCTGGCTGAAATGTTTATAAGTCCCACACAGGTGGGTGCTGAGTGAAAACCCCATAGTTTGCCCCTTGACCACTTGTGGAATATAGTCTGACTCATCTGGGACATGTGAATATGTTTGTTTTCAAAATTCTCTATTTTAGCAAAATCTCAGCGATTCCATGGGGTGAAATGGAGAGCAGTCCTTTGAAACTGTGCCAGTGCCTTCAGGCCAGGATTAAGGCATGCATCTTTAACAGCAAAATTAATTAACTGTTAGAACAATTTACATATGGATGGAGTGGTTTGGTATTTTTTTTTTTTTCAAAGTATGGATGTCTTCTTCCAGTCTAGCCATTATAAGCCTGGGAACGAAGTTGCTGGATGTAGTTGTGTGATCTGCAATGCGTTAGAAAGTTGGCTGGGTAGTAGTAACTCCGTTCTGGCTTCCTGACCTCTGAGCTGGGAAAGGAGCTGCCACTTGCACAGAGCAAGATGGTGTCTGGTTTGAGGTGCTGTGGAATTAGTTTCATCTGTGCCTGTGGTGCAGTGATTTATGCAAATCCAGAAATGTAGGAATAACAGAAAATTTCTGAAAAGAGCAAATTTCTTTGTGCTATAATTGTAACACTGTTGATCTGTACCATTGACAAAAGTGAGTGTGCCCGTGCATGTTCTGTGGATATCTAACCACAAAAACACTCCTGACCCATGACACAAGGAAGGGGAGGATAAAACCCTGCTGTCTGTTAATGCGGGATTCTCTTCATGTTTCCCTCAGTAATTTTGATATGCCTATTTCTGAATTTTCAGGAAGCCTGGGGAACAGAAACATCCAAAGGAGCCTTCATCCTTGCAGTGCATGCATCTGGCAGTGGTGGCATGTGGGGACCGGCTGGAGGAGACACTGATCATGCTGAAATCAGCAGTTCTCTTCAGCAACAGGAGGCTCTGCTTTCACATTTTTGCCGAGGATTCCCTTAAGCCTGAATTTGAGAAGAAGGTGAGTTTCTCTGTTGTTTGGTAAATAAATAAATAAATAAACGTGTTCAGTTGTAAGTTGCAAGTCTCTGGAAAGAATTACAGGGACATCAACAAGTAGCAGCCGAGCACATTGTTTACTGTACACAGTTATAAATTCCTTATGCATGCGTAGGTTTTTTGAACAAAGCTGTGTAATTATAACATGTAGTGTCTGATTCCTCCCATCGTGTCTTTCAGTTAAAGGAGTGGCCTTCCTCATATACCAAGAAGTTCGAATCCAACATTTACCCAATAACCTTCTCGGTGGGAAATGCTCAGGAATGGAAGAAGTTATTCAAACCATGTGCAGCCCAGCGCCTCTTTCTTCCGGTAAGGCACCTGGATTTCTGAGGAAAACTATTTTGGTTTGTGCTTTAGACACTACGAAAAACAACACAGAAACCCAGCCTGGCTGTTCCTCTGCTAACAAAGGATGTGTGTTTCTGATTTGTCTCCAGTTCCAGGAGCCTCTCGGGCTCTCCAGATTCTCCACACTCCAGAGAAAGTGTGAGAGCTCTCTCAGGGCAGATCTTTTGGGGTAGATGCTGCATGCCTTCTGTAAATAACATTCTTTTCAACATGTCCTCATCACACTCCATCTTCCTTTCCATATGTTAGCCCTGATGCTCTCAGCAATCCCTTTTTACTTGAGTTTTATTTCTTTTTCCAAGACTGTCGGAATTACCCTTAAGGTAGTAATTCCAGTGTGCTCAAAGTTAGATTTTGTGCAAGAGCTTTGTGTGTCCTGGGATCTTCAAGTTCACTGAAAAGCTGTGTTATTTACTATATAATACCTGGTGTCAGAAACTTGGAAAATATTGAAGGTTGCTGGAGAGAAGGCAAGTGCTGATAACAATTTTGCATCTCAGAAATGGAAAGAACTTTTGCATAAAGCAGTTTCTGTGGAACTGAGAACATCTATCAAAAATATCTCGTGCATTGCTGTTGGTTGGGGTGACTCCAGTGAAGTGACAAGCTGCTCACATGGTCCAGATTTCTTCGTTGCTGTCTTACGAGACGTGGGGGGGGACACAAAGAAATCTTTACTCTGTCAGATGGAAGCAATCAGGAGACAGCTGCACGTCCAGATACGTAGCCTATGAATACATATGTGAGAAAATATGTGCTGTCAGCAGTTCTGTTGATCTGCCATTTAGGGGTGGACTATCAACTGCACAAAGGCCAGATGGGCTGAAAGTAACTCCAGCTTCAGCAGGGATCCTCTGTTCCCTGAGTAAATATTTGTATCACCTGGGAAATAATCCCTGAGCGTTCGCTTGTTCAATACAGAGTGTTTGTCAGGATGTGCTGGGTAAACACAAATCTCTGCTTGTCGTATTTCTGTGGTATTTTCTGTTATTTTGGTGGACTAACACCAGAGTGGCTATGGTTTCACTTTCATTTGTCATCACCCTTCTGCTCACAGAAAGGGGTTTGTGCTGATTCCTTCAGTCTGGGCAGTGCTTTTATGGATTCCTTTTTGTCACTCACACGTTGCTGAAGTTCTCCAGTAACTTGTTGTAAAGAATATTAGACTGCTGCACATTGTCTTAGCAAAACAAGGAGGCAGCTTGGACTGTAAATGTTTGTGTCTCTTGGGGCAGTTGCAAAATGTTGTGTGTGGTCAGGCTGAGGTTTATGTCTTTGAATAGGGGGGTTTTTCCTAGGGGAGCTGCAGCTGACACCGAGTTGATGTGGATGTAGTAAAGGAAACAAGCTGAGGTGGCAAGTGTCCAGCTGGGCTTTGGTACTCGAGCCTGCAGGCTGACAGAACTTCGGGCTGTTTCTGGGCAATTTCAGCCATCATTATTTTTGTTTTGGTGCTTGATAACTGGGTTCTGACATCCCATTTGAACAGTCTGCACACAGCAGGAGAGAAGGGTTCCAAGTGTTATTCTTTAGATAACTATTTTGACTTTTATTTAAATAAATACCAGCAGGATGTCAGTGTAATTTTTTTCTTATCCTTCCCTGTACTGAGCATTTTCCCCTGCAGCAGCATAAAATGTGCCTGGATTTAGGGAGGACCCCAGGGGAGCAGTAGTTGAGTTTATCAGCTGTTTAGCTCTCAGTTGTGCAAATTGCCTTGCTCCTGATAATGCTAAGCCCGAGTGGAATGTGAGTCTTTGATTCACAAGTGGCTCTCCTGCCAAAGAAATCTCCTCTGCAGCACCAGCAGGCGTGTGAAAGTGGACAGGAGGGTGTGAGGAATGTGTTAAGGGAAAGTTGGGTAAGAACCTTTCAGTGGTTTTACTGGCTGATAAATCTGGAGCTGTGGGAGGTGACCCTGCATTTGCAGCGAGGAACTGTTCTGTCCTGGGTAACAGGTTGAGGGGCACATTCCCAGCTTGTTAAATGTACCTGGGATGCTAAAATACTAAGGAAGATTGTGAAGCATCCTGCGTTTTTAGAGGCATTCTGTGACATCTGATCACGTTTAGCCACTTAAATGCAGATAATGCAGGTTGAGCCTCCGTGTAATCTCACAAGCCCCAATCTTTTGCTGCAGTAAAACCATCCAGAGCATTTGTAAAAACAGAGTAAGGAGGATGAAGATCTTCACATGAGCACAAAATGAAACTGTACCAATGAACTAGGAGGGTAATGCTCTCACCAGTCACCTGAAAGTGGTTTGTACTACTGACATGGATGTTAAGAGAGCGAGTGAAGAACATCCTCTGGTCCCAGGGATGTTGGTCTTGCAGAGCTGGCAGCAGCTGTCACCCTGCTGCTGGTCTGGAGCTACCAAAACAATCAGCTAAAGTATCCTGAAATGCTTAAGGGATTTTCGGATGATTTTTGGATGAACATTTAGAACCCTTCTGAAAACACTTAATCTACTTAAAGAGCTTTTAAGGTAGATTAGCAATATCCCTGTGTTAGAGCATTCTTCTCTTGAGGATGCTCAAGTATCCAACTCAGTGGATTGGTGGCAGCACTGGGAATAGATACCAGGGCATTATCTATACAAAGGTCTCTGTTGTAATTTGAGTTAATTGCTTACTACAACTAAGTTTACTAACTCAGCTGTGTGGTACTGTTACATTAGCATCAAGCTTTGTGATTTGTCCCTAATTCTGGATAAAGCTGGGATAGGCTGCCATGCCAGCCCTCGCAAACCCTTAGGTAGCCCAGCTTCACAGTGCACCAGCATGTTTACCCAGGAGTGTGTTATTCCTTGTTAACCTTGATAACACAGGGAGAATCTATGGAGACAGAAGTTGTGAAATCAAATTACAGATAATTGAGTATTTAAGTGAAGTGCCAGGCTAAATATAGCCAGTTCTGTGCAGAACTTTTTGACAGATTTACCAAGAATACTCTCTATAGCTACAAAGCAAAAAAACCCCACACTTCTTTTGAGCTGTAAGTGCCTGCAGAGTGAGGGGGAAGACAAGCACAGTCAAGGCGTGTTCCTGGCCATTCCTTCCCAAAATCCCGGTCTGTCAGGTGTGTCTGCATGGTTTATGTGAGCTCAGACCTGCAGACACAGGCTGGTGTGGCTGCTGCTCCAGGTCAGCTGTGAGTCGTTTTTAAGCTGCACTGCATGTTCCTGCAATGTGAGGAACTGTCACAGCCCCAGCTGGGGACATGAAATCCCCCTCCTCCCCAGGGCACAGCCAGGAGCACCTGAGCAATTCAAATTCACGTCTCCAGGCTTTAAATGAGTCTTAACACCCCACATGTGAAAGAGAAAAGTGTGAAAGTCTTAAAGGAGGTAGTACAGCTTCTTTTTTTTTTTTTCCAGCCTGTTGGGTGTCACTGCAGGGCAACACCTCGGACACAGGAGAGGGAAGAGTCTTTTGATGAACCAGCAAGGAGAGGGTGTGAACCCTGAGAGGAGGAATACAAGGTGGGGTCAGGTGCTGGTAGGCACCCCCTGCACCAAGAACTGAAATACCTACTTGAATCCATGGGACAATTATTACAGTCCATGGACTTCCACAGCCTTACATTGATTTATATCTTGAAGGCTCCTGAAAGAGCATTTTTCTGCTGGAAGAAGCAGTGCCTGGGTTATGCATGAGAGGAGTGAGGAGTGTCTATAGGGACCTGTTTCATATAGTAGGTCCCTATGAATTAGGGCTTGTAGGTGCTGCAGAATAATGAATACAGAATATCCAGGATATCCTT